>JABCMJ010025706.1:0-16957 GCA_014822125.1 Arbutus unedo | reverse complement strand
GCTTTGTTAACTTTAGTCAGACATGTGTAGTTCAGTCTTTCGTTAGGCATTGTGGCCTAGTACAGTTTAATACAAAGTTTTTAATTTGAGGTTCAATGTAATAACAAATACACATTGAGACAAATTGTTGTAATAAAACAAGACATGTTGGTTAGTTATTTCATGGGAATGCACCTTGGTATTTAAGTTTTATTTTATTATATTTTTTATGCTTTAATGACAGCCTAGAAGTTTAGGGCGTGACAATACCTGATGGCACTAGCTAAGCTATAGGAGTTGAAGACTCAACTACAATATTTGCTAGAGAAGATATCTGGCCGAGTGTGTCGCCATGGGGAGCACCGGCTTTATTTGTGAAGAAGAATGAGGGTACACTGAGAATGTGTATCGACTATCGTCAACTGAATCAGGTCACAATAAAGAACAAAAATCATTTATCCCGAATTGATGATTTGTTTGATCAGCTAAGAGGAGCGACATGCTTCTCGAAGATTGATCTCAAATCTAGGTATCACTTATTGTGTATAAGGGAAAAAGATATTCTGAAGATCGCGTTCCGAACACGCTATGGTCACTAAGGTTAAGTCGTTCGGGTTGACTAATGCGCCAACAGTGTTCATGTGCTTGATGAATCAGGTCTTTGCGCATTATTTGGATCGATTTGTTGTTGTCTTTATCGATGACATATTGATCTATTCTCCGACTGAGCAAGCACATGAAGAACATTTAAGGATAACACTGTGAGTTTTAAGGGATAATCAGCTTTATGGAAAGGCCAGCAAGTGTGAGGTTTGGCTGAAGGAGGCCAAGTTCCTGGGGCATATTGTGTCAGGCGAAAGGATATCTGTCGAAAATAGTAAAGTTCAGGCCGTGATTGGAAGCAACCAAATTCTGTTTTGAGGTTCAGAATTTTCTCGGTATGACTGGTTATTATAGAAGGTTCATTCAGGATTTCTCTGTCTTAGCAAAGTCAATGACAAGCTTGACTCAGAAGGGTGTCAAGTTCAAATGGAGTGAGGCGTGTGAAAACGCATTTCAAAAGTTGAACAAAGACTGCTTACCGCATCCATCTTAATCATACCAGAGAGAGGTGTGGATTACATGATGTTCTGTGACATGTCTAAAGAAGGATTGCGATGCGTACTTATGCAAAATGGGAAGGTTATAGTTTATGACTCAGGAAAGTACACGAGAAGAATTATCTGACCCACGATTTGGAGTTGGCAACTGTAGTGTTCGCACTGAAGTCTTGGCATCACTATCTATACGGGAAGGAGTTCGAAGTGTTCACCAATCACAAAATTCTCAAATCTTTGTTCACTCAGAAAGATCTGAATATGAGACAGAGACGATGGTTGGAATACTTTGAAGATTTCAAGTTCACACTGTCATATCATTCGAGCAATGCCAATGTTGTGGTTGATGCATTAAACCAAAAATTGAGAGCGACAGTGGCGAGTCTGGCAGTATAGGAATGACGGATGATGGAGTTAGTAAACGAGTTTGTGTTGCAACCGACAGAGAGTTCTAAGGGGTCAAGTTTGAATGCTTTGATTGCTACACCAGAGTTGCACAGAGAGATACTACTAGTACAAGGGTTTGATCAAGAAGCAGCCTTTGTGAAACATCGGTTGGGATTTGGTGAAATCACTACGGGTTGGTCTACATGTTTGTCGATGATTTTTTTCTATTGAGTGTCACAACTTATTGGTGCAATTTCTCTGCCCTTGGTATTTAATACCAAATGTTGTAGAGCAGCTAGAGTACCCTTCCGAGCATGAAGAGCTTGGACTTGTCAAAGAAGATCATGGTGACGTTTGGCTACCTATCCTTAGAAGCTCTGTTCTAATTTTATTTTGAAATAAAAGATTGTAAATCCTAAAGAGTATTTATGTAATTTTCATTTTCGCACTTCAAACTCTGATTTGTCCTAACTTTTGGTTGTTTTAATAATAAAATGATATTTTCATAATTTACAATTCAATTGATTTAATAATTGAATAAAAATATTTAAATATTGTTCCGAAAAATCAAGACGTTACACATAATCTAATAATTATGCTATGAGTGAACTAGTGCGTGTACTAACTATTTATTAAGATATACATGTAGATGAATATTTGCAAAATTTAAAAGTAAGATTGTTCAAATATCTCATGTAATAGAAACACGTATTGAGTTAATATACAAGAATATTAAAAATATATAAATAACTTCTTATCCATAATAAGCATGTAAATTAGATATGAATATAAATAGTATTTATGTGGTATCTACTTTATTTTTAGAATTAGAATATAAACTACGAAAGGAATTCATAGACAACTCTGTACTTACTTTTGCTATTATGAGTCTGTGACTTCTTATATATCATCGAGAATAGATTAATTTTGAGATTCCTCCCAAACACTCCGATAATTGATAATCACAATTCTAAATCACCATCTAAATATTCCTCCCTCCCAAACACCCATTTTACCAAGTTTGCAAATCCTGCATTTCTCTGTATAATTGGGTCTTGTAAGAGCAATTCCAACAAAAATTATCAAATTGTATTTATACGAGCATTATGTTTGTACACACATCGCGTGTATCACATACACTAGTGTGTGTGTGTGAGATAATACTAAAAATTGGACTTTGCAAAGGATTCATTTGCTAGTAATGAAGCCTACAAGCAACAAGCGACGTACAGCGGCCGAAAAACCATTGCAAAATAAAAATCAAACCATATTTCAAAAATCGTGTAAGTGAAAAATAATTTAAAGGAGGTAACAAATTCAGTATACCTTTATAGTGTAGTTCTTTCTCTCTCTCCATGTTTGAAGAGTGATAAATAGTTCTTCAAATTGTCACCTCATTATGTTTATGATTTGATCAATTAATTAATCTTTTTGGTAAAAGTAAAAGCTAAATAAAAACTTAAAAAGTCTTGTTGCAATTGCAAGTGGCTTTTTAATTCGTCATATGTATCACCAAATTTAAATTAGGTATAAAATTTTGCTACGTCCTTTATAGATGCGGTATTTTATATTTTTTTGTGTTTAGCTCGTTTTCTTTTTCTATTTCTATTTCTATTTCTTTTCTTTTTTCCATTCATGAGGCGTGACAAAGATTAATGGTAAATGGAGGTTGTTTCTTTTATCTTTTCCCTTTTTTCCATGACATCGATATTTAGTGTAAGCAATAAAAATGCCAAAAATGTGTAAAATATATGCAAGTAAAAAAGAAAATAATGTAAAAATGTTTGGCCTTATTTATTTTAGTGTATTTGTTATTTTTACTATAAATTTTTATAAATTATTAGTTCATCTTGACAAAAATAATCTATAAATGATAAAATTATCTTGAAAAGCTAAAAAAAAATTCACTAAATACGAAAATAAACCAAGACATAATATTTTTAAATTATTTTTGTCTTTTCTTTAAATTTTGGCTCATAATTTATAACTTTTTAAAAATCTCTCCTCAAAACGAATAAATATTCAAAAAAATTAAAAAATTAAAAAAAATTCAAATAAAAAAAAAAAACTAGCACCACGAAAAATCTCTTTCCCCACGTACAGTCCTCCTGTGTACGCTAGGCATGGCCCCAAAACAGTGATCGAAATTAAGAGAGTGATTAATATCTAGACTAGATGGGCCCAAGAAATGTCCTATGTCTTGAATGCTTGATGAAGATATTTGAAATATTCCCGATTTTTGAATATTGAATATTCTTCCCTCTTTCAGGAGAAAAAAATAGTTCCATTAGC
Source organism: Arbutus unedo (assembly GCA_014822125.1). Lineage (NCBI taxonomy): Eukaryota > Viridiplantae > Streptophyta > Magnoliopsida > Ericales > Ericaceae > Arbutus > Arbutus unedo. The sequence goes on along the minus strand of JABCMJ010025706.1, from coordinate 13,202 downwards.
CCAGCACCGCATTGTTCGGGTGGGTGGGCCTAGTGATATTGGCCCAAAAATCTTTCTTTCTTTCTTCTTCTTTGTTTATTTCTATTTTCTCTCCTCTGGATTTTTGGGACGTAACGGCGAAGAGATTGGCTCACTCTGTCAGACCAACTCTATTCTTGTACCAAATGTCAAAATCAAAATTAGCATTTAAATGGTAAAATTCTCTCCATTCCTATCAAATTTTTTCCAACTTAAATTCTCTCCGTTCATAAATAAGTTTTCCAACATATTGAACTAGATTTCTGTAAAATTTAAGAATATTTAGAGTTAAATTGATACATTAATTTCATGCATTTGTAATCTAAAAATTTAGGACAATAATTATTGATTATCGTTTTAGTTATCGCAGACCTTGGAACCTCCTGTACCTGTCTAATTCGTTATTTAGGAAGTATATTTACAAATTTAAGAATGTTTGACGTTTATGATTTATGATAATCATTTTGACTTAAAAATCTCTCGAATCTCAAACTTGATATTTCATTCATCGCATGATCATATTTCTCTCTAATGCTTAAACTTAGAACCTATAACTTGTCATGTCATGTTTGAATAATGAAATTAACCATGATTAGAAATTATTTGTGTAATAACCATGATGTACCCTGTTTACGATAATTATACTTTTATCCCTGGCTCTTGAATTAAACAAATGATACTATGGCCCCTGGTTATTTTATTAGACTACTAACCCTAAAATTCATTATCCATACATTTCAAAAAAAATTACTATTTTACCCTCTATTTATGCATAATTATGAATTTGCCCTCTATTTTATAAAATCACAGTTTAGTCCTTAGAAATATTAAAATAATATTTTAGACCCTTAAACTATTTTAAATTATAATTTTACCCTGAGTTACTCTAAAATGCCATTTAACTCCCAGATTAACTTTATTAATGTTCTTTACCCAATATTAGTAGTATTATTTACACTTTAAACCTATGCAGAATTAGTTTATACTTTGGTTGTGTTTATTTTACAAAAATTCTATTAAGTTATACTATGTACTCGTGATCCCAAACGCGCTTACTATATTTAAGTTTTATCTTACATGAGCATTCATCAAGCTTACACATTTTATTATGTACGCCACCGAACTATGTGACATGGCAACTATCACGTACTTATTGCTGTTGGCACTCCAGTCACAACAATTGTGGATTCTAACATGCTTATTGAATTATTACATAGCAGTTATTATGTGTTTATATTGTTGGCGCTCCAATCATTGCAATGGTGGGCTTTGACATGCTTATTGGATATTCAATGTACAACTTGGCAATTATCACATGTGTCGAGAAACATTGATGATGATCCTAGAGTGATTACGGACAACGTTACGATGACCCATGTTTGAGATTGACATGAAAATTTAAAGTTGATGACTTATGAATATTATCTGAGGATTTGTTTAACATTTTGAATATGATAAATCTTGATAATAGGCGACGAATACTTGAGGATTTTACTATTGAATATAGATCATTACGTGACTAAACTTCACTTTACTTATTCCTCGTACTTATGTGTTACTGCTTCTATATAAAACTGTGCATATCTTGTCACATCGTATATGTCATATCTTGTCTTGCACACACATGTGATTAAGGATATTGAGCACCATAGCTCATAGCGCATATTTTCTTGCCGCTAATATTTCACGTAAGGTATCAAAAACGACAGTGAATAACTGGAGCAACAGGTCAACGACAACACTAACGTGAAAGAAGAGCTTGTCCAATTGTGGTTTATTTAAAATCTAATTAGAGCTCTGAAATCTCGATTTAAAGTATTTTGTTTTGAAAAACACATTTTGAATAAATTTACAATGGTATTTCTTAAATTGTAATAGAAAACAATGTATTTTTTTACTTATGAAATGAAGAATATTTAGATCTGCTTACTTTTTTTTTTAATATTAACGTGTCCAAATTTCGGTACGTTACACCTTTGATTCGATTCTCAATTTTATTTTATTTTTTTTTACTTCTAAATTCAATTCGATTTTCGAAAAAAAATTTAGAACTCCAATTAAAATAGAGCTAGTAACAAAACAAATTGAATCAGACAGAATCAAATGAAATTATCATCGATAGTGGTGGTGGTATAGCAACACCCTAGTAGTAGAGAGAATGGAAACCAAATAGAAACGGGCAAGGTTGATAGGCTGGCAAAACAATTGAGAGTGCATCAAAATTGCAAACAATATCATTAAGGTTGAGTCCAAAAGGCTTAATAATGTGTCAGTTTTGTTGGGGCTCTGAATAAATACAACTCCATAGGTCAACTAAGTACACTCAATTTTTGGGCCAAAAACATTCAATAACAGCCCCCCAGTTCTAATCTTTGGGCTCACTCGATTGAAAATATTTCTTTTGTACCATTTGCATTTTTTCCCTCCCAATTCGCCCACGTACTACATTAGCTTCTCAAGTGTGACCATAGAATATTCATATACAAATTCCCATGATAGAATAGAAATATAAAAATCACTAACATCGTTCCCTCACATAGTGTTTTCTTTTTCTTTTTAAATAATCTCATTTTTTAATAAAAGTTGAGGCTTTCCTTGGTTGTCTTCTCAACTAATTCATTTTTAACATCTTTGACTATTCGTGATTCGTGTTTTTTTTTAATCTTTAGTGACTCATTTGAAAAACTTTATTATTTTTGTTTTTTTTTTATAACCAAGATATTCGGTCAGTTTGGGATATGCCTCACCTATTTCCGATTAGTCCTTCAAGCTGTAAAATTAATGACCGAAAAAATCTTTAGTGGTTTCAAAATTTATAGTTGGCAAGATTTGATATCAGGATATCCGAATTTATAGCCCATCCCAATTTTTACAGTTTGGACAACCCCTCGGGGTTTGAATATTTTTGTTTGTAAGTATATCTAGTGTACTAAAAAAAAATTAAAAAAAGAATCTAATAAAATTCACTAGAAATGAAAAAGTCTCAAAAGTCAAAGCCAAGTTAGGCAAGTTTTTAAGTTCTTGGAATTTTTGTTACAAAGTTTTGTCATTCTACGTTTTTAAGTAGATGTATCCAAAAAGTAAAAACACAATTTTTTTTTGTAAAGTTGTTCCAAAACAATTGATTTAAGACATAGAAAAATGTATATAACTTATTCATATAAAAAACTCATTAAAATAATACAACCAAATACATTTTTGTGGAAGATAATAATTTTGTACCAATTTGTATATTACATAAAATCTATCATTACCGCGAAGAATTTTGCACAATGGTGTTTTGCTTATAATAGAAGTATCACGAGTTTTAAGAAATTAAAAATGTAATTTAAATTAAGGTTCTATCAGTTCAAACAATGTAGGTTTTTATTTTATTTATTTTTTGAAGTTATGTTTCTATTTTATTTTTACATACTTTGACGTTTTTGCTATTACTTTTAAATATTAGTTTACCTTTTTGTCCTCTCTGAGTGAAAACATATAATTCCTAAGTTGATAGATTTAAAACATATAATTACCGAAATCTGTTAATATGCTCGAAATCTATTTTAGTAACGTGGTTACGAAAATCAGGATCCAAAAATCATATATTTTTAGTTTTTTTTCACTGAAATATGTTAATATACCATTTCTATGAAATTTGTTTTAGTGATTCATGGGAATCTTGAAAGTATCACTGGATTTTTTTTCTCCTTCCATAAAATCATGTCTTTTTCATTTCTTTATATTCCTGACGAGGGTAAAACTTAAATAAGAAATAGACATGTTTTTCCTCGTATAAATAATTTAGTTCGGCAAAGAATTGCGATAACATCAGAACCCACGTGCCAAGCATGTGAGGGTATAGCGGACCTGAGAGGGTTACTCTTATTATATTTAAGCTAAGAAGACCGGATACATGACCAGCCGATCTAAGGAAGGTGGCTTGGTAAGCAGTCGACCTGAAAAAGACAATCCGACGTCTTGCCGACCTGAGAAGAACGGTCTAAAATACCACTAACTCGAGAAAGGCAGTGGGCTTTGTTGAACCCAAGATAAGACAGAACTCCAAGTAAGTCGGGATAGAACTCTAAACAAATATGGATGAGAAATTCACGGTCGATTTAATTGGTATAAGAAGTATTAATTAAATAGAATTCTAATAGAAGAAGATAACTGCTTAATAAAGATCAAATTAGAGTTATCTCATTAGTTGTCAATAAGAAGATACTCCAGTTAGTATTCTAAGAGAAATATGACAGTTCAAGAGTCCATAAATAAAGTTCCAAGTCAACATAGAAAGCTGCGCACTAATTCACTAGCTAACTAAGAAGATTGGTCTGAGTTATATTCATCCTTGTGAGTTTTGTCTGACTTATTCATCGGAGTGCTTTTCTGTCGCAGCGGCAAAAGATTTTTTGACGATTTATTATTTTGCAAATCACAGGTTCGCCCACATTGAGAGTACTATTTTTGATAGACAGTGAGTTCTTAGTTTTCTCCTCTGATTGTGAAAATCAACATACCTACAGTTCCTAAATCCAAATTTGTTATATTTGTCATCCTGTATGACATAGATTTGCCAATTTTATGTTCTTCTTCATCGAAATGTGAGTGTTATGAGCTAGGAGGAGAGATTTGATAGTCACGTGTAAGTAATATTTATCGAAGAAAGTTCAGATTTCGTGGTGAGTAAAGTTTATTTTATTATTGTGTCTATTTATAGTATCTATTTAGGATAATATTAGTCGAACATTATACGACGAATTTTGCAGAAAATTACCATAATCTGTAAATTTATCATCGTAAAAGAATAAGATATTTTAGAGTTGCAGAAATTTATCATGATTTGTAAATTTACCATCGCAAAATAACAAAATATGTTAGAGTTATAGAAATTTACCATGATCTGTAAATTTATCATCACAAAATAACAAAATATTTTGTAGTGAGTCAGGAGGAGAGATTTCTGGGCTAATAAGAAATATTTTCTCAAAATCTTGATCCAGTGATCTCATGTTTTGCTTGGTGTTCGAACTGACATGGTAATGACATTTTAATATTTTTTTTAAGAGTTGAGTGTTTGAATTGTACAATTTTTAAAATTAAGGATAATTTAGGTATTTTTTTAAAAGAAAAAAACCAAAATATAACTCTTAAAAGTAAATAAAATGAAAAACTAGTAAACAATATACATAAGACTAAAAAATAAGTGTCTAACATAGGAGACAAAGGTAATAAATTTTGACACATAATGCAAAAAAAATTAAAATTCGCATTTATAGACTTCAACACACTTGACACGTATACCAATGTACCTTATACATATTTTAAGGGATATACTGTCTTGTAGTGCCCAAAACACTACACCGCCAGCTCCACTCGAATTTTATTGTCACAATTTCGATTGTTACGTTACCAGAGTTTCTTTAGTAAATTATGCATGAAAAACCATTTAAATAGATATCGATAATTATTTAATTGAACAATATTTATTATGAAAAAAAAAAGTCAATGTGAATCAAAAAATAAACTGTAAATGATTATATCATAATGACGTGGCAATGAATTTTCAATTGGAACTTAATTTTTTGACGTATAAATTAATAAGACAATCGTTACTATTTTCTTTCTTCAAAGTTAAGCAAGAAAAAAAGAACTTGGTTTTTTAAAATATTTTTTGCGTGATAATATGTTTTGACTTTTCTCCAAAAGGGTATAAAAGTCATTTTAACAATAAGAACTTCTACAAGATTCTTGGCAGGCGGCGGAAGAAAAGAAAGGCCGGCAATATTTCTATAATAGTCTTCAGCAGAACGATTTCCTACCTGTCCAAATAACCTTACATTTCTCTATAACCACAAAGAATGCCACTATATCATCCGCTGTGCTTCGTTTTGGGTTATTCTGCAACGGGTCTTCTTGTAATTTCCCAAGAGTAGGTGGTTAATGCAGTACTCGCGGTCCGGTGTACACATTTGCATTGAGGGTAGCGTTAACTTTGTAATTGAAGAAGCTCCCTTCAAGTTCATATAATTAGCAATGACCACCCTCACATTTGTTAGTTTATCAACAAATTTTTGTGAATTAATGGTTAGTTTTGACGAGAGCAATTTAAAAAGTAAAAAATATAATCAACAGCTTATAAAAATACACTGAAGACGAAAATAATAAAAAAACAGACAGTTGGTTTTTGTTTTTTTAAAATTTCTCGCCGAGATGGACTAATAACTAACAAAAATCTGACGAAGAGCTAACAAATGTGATTTTTTAAATAAAATAAAAAAAGTAATCTAAGATAAGGTAGGCTGAACCCAAATAATGTTAAGCATTCTTTAACTTGTTTCCAATTATAAAACACATTTAGGGCTTGTACTAAACTCATCCCATTTTCACCTCTCAGTTATTGAAATGTAAGGCTAAAATAAGTAGTAGTAGAAGTTTAGGAATTAGAAATCGATATGATTTTTTTTATCATATTAACGATATTTTTCTTCGCCTACGTAATTTTTTGTAGTGTTGATGTATCACTAATTGCCTCGAATTTATGAGTGTTTGGTTGTAATTTCAATATTGATATGAAATATATTCTTTATGGAATGAAAAAACGGGTAATATGTTTCATACAATTAGAAATGAAAAATAAATCTTTCAAGCTAGTTTTGAGTTAGCCCATAAATTTTTAATGGAAAATAAATCTTTTTTTTATATACCATTTTTTTTAAAATGATCTAGAAAGCAACGATAATTTTTTTTGTCCTATTTATTTTAAATGAACTTGAAATAGATTTTTTTTATCCGCAGAAATAGATTCTTATAGTTTTGATAACCTAAATGATGAATACAGTAAATCATTGAACTAGGGCTTCTAGTGAAATTAGTGGCTCTAATTCTAGTACAATAGTTTATATCAATGCTATGAATCTTTGTCTCACACTAGACAAAAAATGGGACACTCATACCATTAAACACCAAGTTTATCGATATAAATTGAACATGATAAATATGTAACGGTACGCTAAAATACTCCAATCTCATAAATATCTAGTAACAAAAATAATCCATTTATTAGTACGAAACTAATATCTTTGGTTTGTATAGTCTTTAAATGGGAGAGATTCAAAATACTTTTAAGTCTTGTGTGATTTTTTTTTTTAAATTTTAAGAAGTACTTGTATTTTAAGGAGTTGGTCGAATATGAACGTACCTAACGGAAGAAATTTGATTCCTCAAGTTAATAGGTTCGACTTCCAACGCTATCATAAAAGCAAGTAAAGGACTTGCTTCCTAATTTTACAAGTTCTAACTTTTAACATCAGTAAAAGAAATCTTTGAGATCACTGAGAATTTATAGGGTTAATTATTTTGTCATTTAATTAAAATACATGTAAATTAACTGAACAAACTGTTATAAAACAAAACAAAAAAACCTAGTTCTGTTTTGGGGATACTAACAGGCAAACAAATTGGTTATACAACTACGTATGGAATGAATCAGACATATTTAATTTGCGAGATACTGAGTAATAAACTTCAACCAACAAAAACGAAAAAAAATACTACTAAAATGGGAGAGTTTCGTTATTTTCTCTTCTACCCCATCTTTATATCATTTCTAAACATTTCGGTCAAATTTATTCAAATCCTAAACTATTGAGATGGTAACAATTAAGTCTAATATGTGACATTTGATCTCAAAATGGATGACTTTTGTTAGAATAGAATGTAAAATTGACTTTTTATCGCCCAACTAAGATGACTATAATAATCCATTCTATTGTCTGAATATTGATTAAAGCATTAGTTAGTAGTAACTGTTGAGTTGCAGAATTTATGGAATAGTGAAGGGGTTTATTTTATAATTTTTTTTTTTTTGGTCAGAAACCAAACTATATGTTGTTTATAACAGTTGTTGATGCGAACAATAATTCATTTTAAAGACTTTCGTAATTTGTTTTAAGTTTTGATCATGGGTTTTGTACATAAATATTTTTCGTCTTCTATTATCTTTATTTTTCTTTTTTCAACTTTTATTTTCATAACTTACCAGCAGAGATGGTCTATTTTGAGAACAAATATATATGTATTGGACTTGGTCGCAACCATATTAATAGTATAAGGACAGAATAGAATGGTGTGAGCGTTTAAAGACAACATGATCTCATTTGGTGTAATTTAAGGATGAAAGCGAAAATAATAATTTCAAAAAGCTTAAGACGAAAATGACGTATGGCGTTGCTTGGAATGATCTAAACGTCACGGCCTCTCTCTCCTTAGTCCCTACCCCTCTATATTGCCCTTTAAATAAAATAAATAGCTCGGAATCCGAGCCGAGTCTGCTGAATTTTGTCTTTAGAGAGAGAATCTAGAGAGGGGAAATTGTTTATTCTTAGCTTTTGAAGTAATATGGCGTAATACAGTATTGACTCGGTTAATGTACGGCCCAAAGTCAAATTGAGTCAGGTTTTATCTTCACAAGCTTCAAAGTTTGGGGTTTGTGCTTAGGTGTTAGCTTCTGGGTATTGCTCAATTGTTGCTAACTTTGTACTTTGAGAGGTGATAAACTGAAGATTTGCCTAATCCTTGATGGGGTACGTTTCCACCCCTAATTATGGGTCTTCTTGTGATTTTGATCTATTAATTCTACTTTCATTAAAAGTGGACTGACTTTAGTATAAAGGGTGCCATATTGGTGTGGTTTATATGTTTCTTTTTTGCGATTCTGAGGGCGGGCTTTGCTGTTTGATTTGGTTGTGGAATTGGGTTCAGAGTTTCTGTTGACTGCTGTGTGTGTAGTGTAGTTCTTTGGTTTATGGAATTGAATTGAATTATTGGTGCTGGAGATAGACTCAATAAATTATGATTACTTGCTGGACATAGTTTGCGATTTAGAGTTTCTGCTTCTTCTTTTGTTGCTGTCTTTGGTTTCAGTGGTTTAAGTTTTTCTGTGGTTTTCGGTTGTGGGATTCAAGGTGGAGGTGGTGGTAGCGATGATGGTGATTTATCGGCAGCAGAATATTGAAGGTTGCAGAAAATGATACAAGTGTGTCAGCTGTGATGCCGAGCTTCCTTCCTCAGATGCCCATTTCAAATACTACGTAAAACTTCATGCCCCGAAAATCTTGTTCTTTTTGCTAATAATTTACATATCCAGTTAGTTTGAGTTAGGCCATAGCTTGGCCTTGGTTGCTCTGTTTTCATCTTTTTTCTGATGGTTGTTGTCTTCTGTTCATGTTGATGTTCAAGTAATGCTTATGGTCTATCTAGGAGTAAAGTTGAGAGGCAATGATGTTTTCACCTATTGTTTGCTTAAAGGTTCTACTTCTTTGTTTTGAACTGTATGTTTTACGTGAATATGTTGGTAGTTCTGTGAATAGCATGGACACTTCAAAGAAAGCGCTGTGTCCATGTTGGACATGTAGAAAAGTAATCAATTTTTATGGACCCCCAATACTTGGGGGATACACTCGTTTGTTGCTCAGATCCACATGAAACATATTACAAGCTCGAAAAACTGCATGGGGAGCAAATGTTCAAAATCAGACAATCTGGAATGATGCTATTAATCCTTTCTCTTTAATGATTTTTGATTTTAGGAAAACTATAACTTGAAACTTCCATTTTGTTTCCTTTTTGAAAACTAATAGCGGGACGTCTGTTCATATTTCTTTTCCATCAGATTGAATGTCGAAAATGAGTACTTATGATTAAAAATGTATATTGCTTATTGGAAGTTATGTCCTCGGTGTGTCCATATCGTTTTTTTATAAAATTTACCAGGTTAGCGTATTTCGTCGTGCATTTGTGTCATGGATTTGTATCCTGCTTCTTTTTCAGAATAAGAATGATTTTCTGGATGGATAGATGCTCTCCATCTGTAGATATGTTATTTGGTATGACAATAGATTAGGACAAAATAAAGTAGCTAATCATTACATAATATGCCACGTTTCAAGAAGGAAATTAAGGTGATCCCTGTAAATCTCATATAACAAAGTCGTCAACTTCTGATGTTCTTGGAATGTTCTTTTTGTTGGTAGGTTCATAATAGAGCAAATACTGCAAGAGAGGGAGCCCAAATAACACAGCTAGGCTATACTCAGGATGCGTACCTCCTGCCAAAACAACTAGCTTGCAAACATGCTTATAGATACAAACATCATACGAGTAACAAAATCTACAAAATCATGCTTTTTCTCGTAGCAGCATATTTAGGGGTCGAAAAATTCATTTTGTCAAGCTTCCTCTAGGCAATGCTTCCATCTGAAATAGATCTCTGGTTCCAGAAAATTTATTATGCTAGGGAAGAAAGGTTCTGAACATCTCAAGAATCTATCTCTAACATCCCATGAAATATGAAGCACTATTGACTAATTATCTCCTTTATCATTTTAAAAAATTCTACTGTTGCGTGCAGTGAAATTATGGTAACCTAAGCTTGCAAAAACTATCATATCTGAATATGAAAAGTCCAAACTGTAGTTTAAGCACTACAAATAAACCTTTACACCTTATTGATTCTGACTGACACCCTGGTTGTCAAAATCTAGTTCTGGGCACTTACAGTGTAAGCCACTTCAACCATTTACAGAACTAAAACTGCTACCAATGCAAAATTGAAGTGTTGACCGCTGTTCATTCGTGCGTGCATGTTTGTGTTTGTGCCGCATGCTTGCCTTGCATCCGCTTGTGCATATTTTTGTATTGTGCTTAAACTTGTTTAAACTCTCTTTCATATGTGCCTTGAAACATGAACACAGTCTGGCTAATTATGAGTTTTGGTTTCTTCAGTGTTTTTGGGTGTTAAAGGACCTGAAACGTGATCCAGAAATCTTGGTATAGGTTATTCTAAGTGCTGACAAAATTGAAAATGGTTTGGAGAGAAGAAAATGTGTATATTTGCTGCATTAGGATATAGACATATTTCTGTGCAAGGCAATGTTTCGTATTTGTCGGTAGGATTTTTTTGGTGCGTATTCTACTTGTCAGTATTTCTTTCAGTTGAGAAGGAAAGGGAGGTCGATGAAAAAAATTGAATTTCTGAGTGGCATTATTCTGTTGTGGCTATCTAAGAGGTTCTTGTAACTTGGGGACTTTTTCAGTGGCACAGAGGTGGGCACTACCCATTCTTCTCAAACGTCTGACCTTGGGACACTTGAGCAATCTCTTGGATTTCGCATAGCAGATGCTTCTAACATCAATAGAAGTATGTATATAGAGTTCATTGTTTGAGAATTCTATTCGACCACTCTTTTGTTGGTACCTAGCAAGTGTCAACTAGTACTTTGAATTTTGTTCATCTCTTGGTCTCTTTAAGCTCTGAATTTTGTTAACCGTATCATACATTACTATGTTCCTGCTGGGCTTGTGTTGTTAATGTGGCTCCTATCTTATTTTTACGGATGAGTACTTAACCCTCAAATATTCCTATGCACAATATTTAAGAACGATATGTTTAAGGGACCCAAAAAGCCAATTATACTAGCCAAGAAAGTCAAATGCCACTCTAGAGGAATCACCCTTGGCATCTATTGATTACTTGGATAAATTCTGTTAACAACTAATGTTGGAAACTCCATTAAGTGCTAAGGACTAAAAACTACCAGACTCTGCATTAAGGGCAGGATAGTGGATGCTCATTTCGACTGTACGCTAGAAGTCACTTCAAGTGTTTTACTTCTTTATACGTTGGATTTTGTACTATAGCCTATGCTTTAGGAATACGCCCCGGCCCTATAGCTTGAGGTGGAAATGATCTTACATACTTTTCACATAGATGAAAAATTGATCATCTCAACTACCGATGCTGGGGGGTATTCTTTTTGAGGTTATAGACCTGCTTGGCTACTCGAATCATGTATTTCTTCTATTCTAGCTTCAAATTTGGCTTAAGCTTTGGATTCTTAAGATTAGGGGGATTTGAAGTTGAATAGACGTATTCGAATTCATACATGTTCCCTATTCAAACCCACTTCAGCTCTTCTATTGATCGACCACTTAATTGTTGATATTGAGAAATGACTTTGTACTAAAACTATATTATTGCAGTACTATTTAAGTGATGCCAAATATTGGACTATGTTTTATCATGACTTATCTATGCCGTACCGTATCCTAGTACTTACATTTACTTGTATCGTACCCTTATCACCAATCCGTATCCGTGTTTCCTAGGTGTGTGGCCTAGCATTTCTTCCAACTAAGTTTCATTTTTGTTGTTTATAGATATAGTTGACTGGCTTAAGGATAAGGTTTTGTTGCTTATTTTCCCTCCATTCTTTTTGTTTCCCCATGATCTGAGCATATTATTTGACTGACCAACTTGTTCTCTTCAGATAATATATCCCAACCATCAAGTTCAAGTAGTCCTGCAGGAGGTTCTGACTTCCAGTTTGGCTCATTCAATAAGGTAATTCTGTATTCTTCCTATTTGTTTGTGATTCCTCACTTAATTGAAATCAAAAGTAAATAAAAGTATGTTCTATGTCTTTTGGATTCCCAGTCACTTGCCTCCTTCAATTCAAGTTTATCTGCTGCTATTGCGGGATCTCAGACATTGCTGTTGCAAAAGGGGCAACAACCAAACTCAATTTTTGTACCTGGCAGTCAACGTGGGAACGGCCAAGAACTAAATATGGCAAATGTCAGTCCTCGAACAGATACCTCAACAGATGACGATACAGATGAAAAAAATCAAGGGGTATGTATTCATATATTTAATAACTAAATAGCTTTTGTGGTAGGGCACATGCAAGATGCAAGAACGTTTACTTTGTTGTTGTAAGGTGGCTAAGTAAAAAGGTTGTTCATGTTTTACTCGTGCGAGAAATTCCTCTTTGCTGGAGCATTCACTTATGATAGACCCCCAACGGCTGTCTCTTGATTTCTTGGGGCTCTTCTTCGAAGCTTTGAACAGTCCTCTTTCCTCGAAATGTCCTCCTAAAAAATACACAAGAGAGAATGTGGACGTATGACACTGTACGCCTACCAGACCTATCCCCATCCTTTCTCGTAGTTTTTCAGTTGGATTGGCTGAAAACAGGAGAGATTTATTACTGGGAGGTTTTGGAGAATGTGGGTCTAGTGTTGATGATCGCAGGGGTCGTGTTAGTGTTTCTACTGTTGATGATCGAAGGGGTGGTATAGCCATTATGGAACTTGATCATGGACCCTCTGTTTCAGAAGTCGGTGAGAGAAAAGATGTA
>JABCMJ010025705.1:0-10533 GCA_014822125.1 Arbutus unedo | reverse complement strand
AAAATTTCGTTGCCTAATGAGTTAGCGACGAAAAATATAGTTTTTGCAACAAAATTGTTTCGTTATTATAAACCAATTTTGTTGTAGTGTACTCTAGTTGATGGTGCTACAACTGATGCCATTATTGAATCCATTAGGGGTGAAGGAAATTAACTGGCTCACGAATGAGCTCGGGCCTTGTCTGTTACACTGTCAGTAGAAGGAGTAGAGTTGAAGAACCAAATTCTATGCTCTACATAGAAGTCCTAGAAGAGATTGCCACAAATTGTGTCCCATTATCCAATACAAAGGCATAGGGGATGTTGAACCTAGAGACGATATTCCTCCAAGAAAACCTCTTCACGTCTTGGTTTTCTGTTGTGACAAGGAACTCGGTCTTCACCCACTTGGTGAAGTAATCAGTGGTCGGATTTGGAACTTTGAAGCCCCTTGGTACCATTATGAACTTGCCAACAATATCGACCACCTACTAGGAGAATGGCTAGGGGCTTGAGAGAGGATTCAGTTGATCGGTAGGTTGGTGGAGTAGAGGTGCGAACATCTGGCATTGGTCACACTTTTGGACTAGCTTGTCTATATCTTTCTTCATATTTAACCACCAGTACCCATGTGTTAAAGCTCCTGGTGCAACAGTAAGATTCCCCCTGATGGCCTGATTGATAGCTGTAATTGCCAGCATGGATCTCCTAAAAGATAGCTTTCATCTGATCCGAATGTACGTAGAGTATGTTTGGTTTGGGTAATGATCGTTGGTATAGCTTAGGACCTGGACCCAACTAGTATTGGGCCACACCTTGTGAACAACCTTATGCATTCCTCTTCGGTCCTGTGGTAGGACATCATCCTTGAGGTAGGCCACGATTGGATCAACAACAATGTCTTGGATTGAAGATTTCGTTGAGCCTTAGTTACATAGAGTATATCTTTTGTATTTTACTTTTTGAAATATATTCCACTCTTGTTAGGTTTAATTATCTAACCTAGAGGATGTATTATACCAACTTGGACTTTTCCCTTTGTTTATGAAATGATAAATGTTTGGGATTATTTCATTCTTTTATTAGCATCTCCAAAAATCAAGTTATTACATATGGAGCTTGAGTGGTGAATCGTGTCCAAAGGGAACAATTCCAATGAAAAGAAAAAGTAAACACAAACTATATCCATTCGAGAATTCAGAAGGAAAATTCAAAGACCGATGTAACGAGACTCCTCTAGCTTGTCTCTTTCAATCTCAATATTGTCTTGGAGATGGAAAGCAACCTAGTTCTTTAGAGTTTACTTTTCATCTTAAATTTTTCTCTGAGTTGGTGGAAACAATGGTAGAAAGAAGGTACAATGGAGAGACAGAGAGAAGAGAGAGCAGTGCGGTGGGAGAAAGCCATGCAAATAGAGTAACGTTAACATGAAGTTACCTATTTGCCCTTTCAAAAGGGTCAATCGTTAATTTTCCTTAGTGATTGGACCTAATTAAAACGAAAACGTAAATGTAAAGTTAAAATCGAATTACTTTAAAAGGAAGGTATCAAAGTGAAATTAAAGTCAAAATACATGGACTATTTAAATAATTTAAAATATAATGCACTGTTGTAATATTAAAAGGTACCATACATTTGAAATTTCCTTTTCCAAGGTAGACTCTATGGGGAAGCCTGTTAGTGTAAGGACCCGTCCTATTTTAATGTTTAAAATATTTTATGGTTATTAAAACGGATGGTGATAAGGTTTGGACGAGAGGGAAAATGATTTAAATGAGTTTTGATGGAGAGGGAAAGAGTATACAGGGGGGAGTGGGTGACTAGTTAGGGTTGGGGAAGATCGGTGTAACCAGTCATGCAAAAAGAAAAAATTTCAAAATTTTTGGTCAGTAGGCCTCCGTGACAGGTCAGGCTCACGCGTGCTTTTTCTGTGACTGGTCAGGTTCTCGTCAGTAGGTGGCCGTGACCGGTTAGGCTCATAGGCCCCTTTCCCATGATTGGTCACGCAAGTGTAAACGCGGATTTTAAAATGACTAACCAGAAATTTTTTGTACGCAACCCTCACACCCCAAATAAGATTTTCTCCCTTTTTGTCTCTAAGAAACCCCAATTTGTCATGTCTCCACCCGAAAATACTTGATCAAACCTCCATATCTCTCAAATTCCTTCAAGGATCCTTCATTTTTCTTTGATTTTAAGCACTTTGAGGTGAGTTCTTGCTTGGAGAGGGCTTGGTTGAGCTTCATTCTATCATTCAAGCTAAGGCTTTGTCATTTGAGCTCAAAGCTTGAATTTCTCTTCTTGAGGTAGGGATTTTCTTACTTCTCTTACTTGATTATGGCTTGTTATTAGTATATTGTACATTTACCCTTTGTGTCAAGGATTTGAGTATGATTAGGTACGTGTTGGGTGTTCTTAGTTGAATATGTATAATTTTGGATTGCTTGATCCCATATATTTCACTTGGAGGAGTGTGGCATGACTTATTTAGTATAAATGGTAAATTGCATTCATTTGACTCTAAGTCTTGGTTGAGATATTGAACGAGTGGATATGCTTCATGATTTATGTTGTATTTTGAATATTGTGGACTAGACTCTCCGATGGGTATTGAGAAGACTAGAAATATTGAGAACTAGTCTCTCCAATGGGAAGGCTAGAAATATTATGAACTAGACTCTCCAATGGAAATGTTAGGGATGTACGAACTAGACTTCTCGATAGAAGGCTAGGAACGAAGTGAACTAGACTCCCGAACGGAATTGCTTGGAAGTGGGACTAGAATTCTATAGGAATACTAGGCATGAGATACCGATAAACGCAAGAATTTGAAAACGTATTTGATGTTGATGGGGGAAAATTTGAAGAAAATGGCCTAAGAAGGGTTGATTACGATACGAGATTTGATTGGTGAAAATTCATACATATTATGCATTTTGAAATGCTTTCACCAAAGCTATGTATTGTGTTTATCTTATATGTTATGACGTTCCATATTCATGTAAGATTCGCATAGAATTTCTCTACTGGGCTCGTTAGCTTAACCCCTATTTGTTTTCAGGTCCAATCCCTGATGTTTAGAGCAGAGTTGGCATGGAGTGCTTGGATTTTTATATGACATTCTATGAGTTGCATCCGTGGAGTTATTTGACAACTTTCTATCTATTTTTGAAAAAGATGTCACGTAACTCTAGTTGATTTGAATGTCCTAATTTGATTTAATATTCTCATTCTAACTTTTGTAAAACTGTAAGAACTTGGCTTATGAAAAGAAGGGGCCGTTGGGCTTTTTGTGAGAAATGTGAGCATATATGTAATTTATTTTATTTTACTATTGTGTTAAAATTGAGGGCGTGACAATTAGGCCACCGCCTGAAACCCCTCATAAAATGCCTAAAATTAGGACCTCTAATTATTTTTAATTCTTTAAAAAAAAAAACGCGCCAAACTTGTAGGCCAACTACTTTACTAAGTAGGGGTCCATTAAAAAAATGTTCTAATTGATTATTTTTAGCTCAATTGTTAAATTTAAGAGATTTTTTTTTCAAAAATAAACAAAAAATAAAGACAAAAATTTCAGTAATTTTGTCTCATTTTATGTCTCATTAGTTCTTTGAAAGCTACTTGTAAGGCTAATTTTTTATGTTTGGTCCTGGCTTCAAATTTTTGTCCTCACTTAAAGTGAAATTGTTGTTTCTTAAAAAGATGCACTCCTTGTGCAGGGAATTGAGCGCAAAAAACTTCTACACTATAGTAGAATAAACACATTATTTCAAATAATTTTATATATAAATAGAAAATAATAAGATAAAACATACCGCACTTATTAATGTTATATCTTTTTCTAACTCTTCTTACTTTTTTTTCTTTCTGACAAATGCTCTCATATTTTCTACCAACAAAGAATTTTCATTTTTTTCTGTCTCTTTGATCTAAATACATTGCCTAAAGAGTTAAAAAGAAATATTTAGAAAAAAATCACTTAATTTTATCTTCATCATATTTTTTGCTAACATCACGAATGTTCTTTTAATTCTACTATTAAATATGCACTAAAGGAGTAAATTTATTTAAAAAATAAGTCAAATTTTAAGTTCTTGTGTCAAATTGGGCATAAATAGTGTACTAAAAACCTTTGTTAATGTTATTACGATATAAATATCACTAGGAGCAGAATCAAGAATTTCACTGCGCAAGAACAAATCACTTCTTTTAATAACTGCCCACAACATGTGTAGATCAGTCACAAGGTAAGTCAATTTGTTGCAGTTTTTTCCCGATTGCACACTGTCAACTGCATTTTGCTGCAACTCTGCTACCAAACTAAACATGATCGATGGAGGCAAATCAATGATGGTGACAAGCCGATGCCGGGCAAACTATTGAACAAATCACTTTTTTTCACTTCTTCTCATAATACTTTGTTTATTATTATTACAAGGAAGTTATTTATTATTGATAAACAATTTTCATTGCTTTGTTTTGTATAATATTTTATATTCACAATCTTTTTCGCAGATTATTACGTTACATTATAAATAGTATATGGAGCAGGTGAGTATACGTTCATATATTTTTTTTGCAATTGATAAGTTTTTATTTTTATTTATTACAAATGCTCAATATGCACACGCATCACGTGTGTCTGACCACTAGTGACTTTTAAAGGTCCAATAACGAACCTAGTACAAATAGCCTTGTCACTCCACATCGAACATAATAATTATGGTATGATTAACTGATTAAGTACAAGAAGTCTTTAACAAAACATATCAACATTTGCTTATTTTGTCATTCAATTTTTACTTATTTTACGTTTTGATTTAGATACAAAATAATTAACAGTTTTACTAATTTGTGGTCCTGTGCACAATTTAAGCTGTAACAAATATGTTTATTTAGGTAACTTATATTTATGGGAGTTCACAAAATATTACCTTTTAAGATTAGTAGTAATAAATATCTGTGGTATTTTTTATAATGACAATACTATCCTTATTTCTTTTTTTAAATTTAGGGATGTGAGATCATAAACATAATATACTTAAAAAATGTAAATAACCAAATCATCCGTACTTTGCTAAAGAATCACAATCTTACAAAAATAACCAATGCCAAAGCACCCATAATTTATTAAAAAATCAAGCAACAAAATAATATGTTTGATTTTCTTAATAAATTTTCTCCTTTGATTTTCTATATTTTAAACATATTATTTCATTTTTCAAAGGAGAAAATTAGTATTTTGATTATTTCCTATTTTTGAAAATGTTTCCGGAAACATATTATTATGAAAAAGTTTAGTTTATATTTCTACTTTGAAAAGAATTTGATGTTGCTTAAAATCTGGCATAGCCGAGCCTACGTAGAAGATGTAAGAGCCCACGCACTGCACGGGTAATCATCGATAATGAAAGGCATGCATTTATTTGTTTCGCTCTTTCTATATTTTAATGTTTTTAAATTTTCAGTATTTTTTAAATAATTTGATCTCATATCCGAACACATTTTCATAGGTAATTTGATTCAGCACATTCTAAGGCCACCTCCTATCACTATTTGAAGGTAATTTACATTCTGTCTCTCATTCTTTCTGTATCGGTGGTGAAATTAGTGAAAGGTAGAAACTTAAGAGTTTAATAATACCAATCTCGTATTTATCACAATTCAATAACTATCAAGTCCAAATGAAATACACAATCAAATCGCAAATAAATGGGGATATTTTTCTCTAACTTTGTCCTCATGTTCCCAAGTCGAGTCTTCTTTGCCTTGGTTGCTCTACAATACCCGAATCAATGGTATAGTTTTACCCCTCAATATTTGCTCCTGAGAATCTAAGATACGTACCGGCTCCTCTCCATAGGACGCATCAGTTTCTATCTCAAGTTCGGACCATTCCAAAACATGCGAAGGATCCGGTTCGTATTTTCTCACAATCGACACATGAAACACATCGTGCACACCTGACAACTTTGGTGGCAATGTTAAACGGTATGCGACTTCCCCTATCCTCTCAATGATGTCAACTAGCCCAATGTATCTCGGGAAACGTTTTTCCTTTCGTCCAAATCGTAATAAATCCCGTCTCCGTGACACTTTCAAAAATATATGATTCCCCACCCGAATGAAAGTGGGCAATGACGACGATTAGCATAAGTCTTCTGTCGACTCTGGATGGTAAGTAATCTTTGAGAGATTTTCTTAACTTGCTCGGTTGTCGCCTTTGGGATAGTCGAAAGTCGTTGGCGAATCACTCTTATGCTTTTGGTAGTCTCTCCAATCAAATTTGACCCGACAAAAGTTGTCTCTCCCAGTTCGGTCCAACACACGGGTGACCGACAAGGTCTCCCATACAAAGTCTTATAAGGTGCCATGTCAATACTCAACTGATAACTATTATTATACGCGAATTCCACGAGAGGTAGGTGGTCCTCTCAGCTACTTTGAAAATCCATTACGCAAGTCCAAAGCATATCCTCCAATATTTGAATCGTTCGTTCAGATTGCCCATCTGTCTGAGGGTGATAAGCGGTGCTAAACAAAAAATGGGTACCAAGCACTGCTTGCAAGCTCTGCTAAAAACGTGTTGTAAATCGCAGATCCCTATCGGCCACAATTGATACGGGAATCTCATGTAGGCGAATAATCTCCCAGATATACAAACGACTAAGTTTTTCAACAGAATCGGTCACTTGAATCGGTAAAACATGAGCAGTCTTCGTCAAGCGATCAAAATCACCCAAATAGCATCATGTCCCTTATGTGATCTCGGTAGACCTGAGACAAAATCCATAGTGACATTCTCCCACTTCCACTCAGCCACAGATAGTGGTTGCAGCTCTCCAGCGGGTCGTTGATGTTCCACTTTCACTTGTTGACATGTAAGACACCGGGCTACGAAATTAACTACATCGCGCTTCATCCTAGGCCACCAAAATTGTTAACGTAAGTCATGATACATCTCTATCTCTCCTGGATGAATGGCTAACAGTGAATGATGAGACTCTCTCAAAATATCCTCCCGACACAAAACGGGTACAAACAACTTCCCCCGAAAATGTAGACTCTGATTAGCATGTATTATCCATCCATCTTTTCTATTGACACTAAAGAACCTCTTGCGTAACTCATCCGTTTTCTCATCATGTAGTTGGGCATTAACTACTCGAGTTGATAACGTCGATTGAACTGTCAAATTGCACAAAGCGACACCTTCTTGAACTTCTTCAAAGTGTGTCGCGTAAAGCTCCAAATCATGGATCGCCAAACTCGCTAGGTGTGTCAACTTTTGACTCAAGGCATCAGCTACAACATTAGCCTTTCTCGTGTAATATTGTAAGTTAAAGTCGTAATCCTCAATATACTCCATCCAACGACGCTGTCGCAAATTCAACTCTTTCTAGGAGAACAAGTACTTCAAACTCTTGTGGTCGGAGAAGACGTCAAATTTCTCACCATAAAGATAGTGTCGCCAAATTTTTAGGGCAAAAACGATGGCTGCAAGTTCCAAGTCATGTGTATGGTAAATCCGTTTGTGAATCTTTAGTTGTCGCGACCCATATGCTACCACTTTTTCTTTTTGCACCAGCACACACCCAAGTCCCTCTTTTGAAGCATCACAATACACGGTGTAGCCAACTCCCCTCTCAGGTACGATCAGGATAGATGCACTAGTTAATCGTCGCTTCAACTCTTCAAATGTTGCCTCATAAGCGTCATCCCACACAAAACGTGTCCCCTTATGCGTCAATCGTGTCATTGGAGCTGCTAGTCGAGAAAATTCAAGCACAAATCGACGGTAATACCCGGCTGAACCCAAGAAACTACGGATCTTGAAGACGTTTTTCGATCGTTGCCAACTCATGACGGACTCTATCTTTCCTGGATCAACGGACACACCGTTCTTCGAAACCACGTGTCCCGAAAATTTCACCTCCGATAACCAAAACTCGCATTTACTAAGCTTGGCATACAAGCGATGCTCCCTCAAAAGCTTAAGAATGACGGCAAGATGAGACTGATGCCCCTCTTCCGTAGGTGAGTAGACCAAAATGTCATCAACAAATACTACAACGAATCGGTCTAAATACCTACAAAAGATACAGTTCATGAGATCCATAAATGTTGCCGGTGCATTCGTCAACCCAAACGGCATAACCACAAACTCGTAGTGCCCATAGCGTGTGCAAAAGATAATTTTTGGAATGTCCTCTTTCCACACCCATAGCTGGTGATAGCCCGACCTCAAGTCAATATTCGAGAAACACATCGCACCTCGAAGTTGGTCAAATAAATCGTCAATCCTCTGCATCGGATACTTGTTCTTCATAGTGACACGGTTTAGCTTCCGATAATCGATACACAAACACAAAGAACCATCTTTCTTTTGCGTAAATAAGGCCAGTGCTCCCCACAGTGAAGTACTAGGATGAATAAAACCCAAGTCCTACAACTCTTGCAACTATATTTTCAATTCCTTTAACTCGGCAGGTGCGAAACGATATGGAGGCATCGAAATAGGGGCGGTACCAGGAAGTAGGTCTATCGTGAACTCAACCTCTCTCTCGAGAGGTAAACTAGGTAAATCTTCTAGGAACACATTTGAAAAATCACAAACAATCAAAGGCAACTCTCCGTGTTTGGTCACATTTTCATCGAACGTTAGACTTGCTAATAAGTTATAAATAGAATCTCTCTCTTGAGACCCACACAGGTATGGCTCCAATGGCTCCCTACGTTCCCCAAAGAACTT
The DNA here is from genome assembly GCA_014822125.1 of Arbutus unedo. Lineage (NCBI taxonomy): Eukaryota > Viridiplantae > Streptophyta > Magnoliopsida > Ericales > Ericaceae > Arbutus > Arbutus unedo. The sequence goes on along the minus strand of JABCMJ010025705.1, from coordinate 1,800 downwards.
AAAGCAACCCTTGCTAGGTGAACACATGCGGACACAACGTTTGAAACAGTCAATAGTGGCGTGAAAAGTGGATAGCCAATCCATACCAAGAATAAGGTCGAATCCTGACATGTCTAGAATAATAAAGTCGAATGTGAAGTGACGGTCAAGCATAACAGGATCACAATCTCTACAAACACGACTAAGTGGTGACCTACCTCCAAGAGGGGTCTCAACAAATAGTGGCGGTTCAAGGAGGTCAGTTTCTAACTCTAAAGCACATACAAATGATGCAGTAATAAATGAATGTGATGCTCTACAATCAAATAGAGCCCTAGAAAAAGAGTTGAATAATAGGAATATACTCCTCACAATGGATACATCAAGCCCCTGAGAAGTAGATGGTGGAACAGCATATGAGATATTGAAAGCTCTCCCCTGAGTGTGTTGGCCTTGGGAAAGTCCTCCCCTCTGTCCAAAAATTTGAAGAGATACCGATGAACTCGCTCCCCTATCAAACTGGGAGCCCTGACCCAAAGTGGCCTGACGGTAGTGTGACTGTTGTTGTTTTTGAGTACCTCGAAATTGTTGTTGCTGCTCACGGCCCTGTCCATACCCAGATTACTATACGGATCCCTCCTCACTACGCACCCCAGTCCCTTGAGGACAATTTCTCGCCATATGGTCTATCTTGCCACAAGTATAACAAGCCTTTTGAGGCACGGTACACTAACTACGAATGTGGCCAGGTTGATTGCATCGGTGACAAACAACAGGTGGCCTAGAAGTGACATCACCCCGAATGTTAGAAGAAGCAGGTAGCCTAAGCTTTAACTGGCCCTGAGGTGCCCAAAACTACTCCCTTTGTCTCTTGCACCCTTGACTTCCCAAACTACCTGATGACGAGCCCAAATTGATACTAGGTTGCCTCGATTCCCAAGCCCTCACATTACATTGCGCATCTCGCAGTAGCTCTACACTTCTCGCGCACTCCACAATCTCAGAAAATCTCATCTTATGTTGGCTCACGACAACCCATTGACAGAAGAATGAAGACCCTTTTCAAACCGATGACATTTTCGATCTTCCGAAATTACTAATTCTGGTGCAAAACGGGATAGAGATTGAAATTTGGAAGCATATTCTGAAACCGTTATGGCACCCTGCTCCAACTTCTCAAAATGTTCTCTCAAATGCTCACAATATGACTCTGGAAAGTATTGGTCCTAAAAAAGACCCTCGAGCTCAGCCCAAGTAAGATTCTCTACATCCGACTAATTTGCTTGGGTTGCCAATCTAGCAGTCCTCCTTGCATCTTTCCTTGCCTCTAGAATTGATTCTCACCACTCGTTGGCTTCACTGGTAAGTTGACAAACTACAATACGCACCATAAGGTCATCCTCCTCTATCATCAAGGCGTTGAACAACTTTTGAATCTCAACGAGTCAGTGGTTGGCTGCAAGAAAGTCACCACCTTCTTCGTTGAACTGTGGTGGATTTAGATGACGAAACTCCCTCATCGCGTCAATGGCTCGATTACTAGCACTGGCTCTAACGGTCGAATTCAAAAGGTTAGATTCGGCGAGCACCGCAACAAACTCTCTTGCAAACTTACCCAAAATTACAGGTGGTTCTACATTCTGCTCTACCCCCTTGTCAACTTCCTCGTGTGGAGCTTTTCTCCGTTGACTGACCACGTCAGCTAAGTGTACCTCATGATAGCGACCTCGGCTTTAGGACCCACCCAATTTTACCCCACATCTAGGATGCATAGAGCGACAATATAAAGAAAATATAAAACTATCAAGTCCAATGACTATT
>JABCMJ010025703.1:0-11157 GCA_014822125.1 Arbutus unedo | reverse complement strand
GGGTGTGGCAAGGCTGGTGTGTCCCTAGCTTTTCTCATACAATATCCTACAAGATAACACCACCATTGGCCACTTACTCTGTCTGGACCACATCCCACAACATTTGTCTACAAGATAGTGCAACACCTCGCTAAAAACTAAACAAAAACTATATTTTATGATACAATCAACCTCTCTCATAAAAAAAAAAAAAAAAGAAACACCAGTCACGACAGTTGTTCTCGAACACTTGAAAGAGTATCGCATTTTATGTGTTAGTAAAACTGAATCATATAAATAAGAACAAGTAAAAGAGTTATGGATCAAGTTAAGTTGAAAAAACTCTTTCAGCAAAAAGAATATTCATAAAATTACACAAGGTCTAAGAACTCATCCCATATAGTTAAAGTTTGTTTACCTTCGACCAAAGTTAAGATAGTGCTGATATCCTGAAAATCAACTCAATTAAGTACATTAGTGATATTAGCCTATCAGGAGCTATTCATAATTCCTAATGGCAAGGAAACACCCACATACTCGCATGTGAGCTAATATAGATAAGTTTAGAATAGGGGCGAATACTCCCACATTAGCCCAAGAGTAGCTGCATGGATATCGTAGCATGAATTTCAAAATACTTTTCACACAAAAATACTCTATCCATAATATTCTAACCAATTAAATTATAGTTCATAAAAAGAGTACACATTTAATAATTGTACAAAAAATATTTTTAATTCCAATCTATAAAATTCATGACTCATGTTCCAAAAACAACCAGATTAATCGGGACCTCACCTAACTCCTAGGCAGAGTTGTAGTGGGCGTAGACCTCTCTGATCCTATAAGAGTACAATGATGCAAATGAGTAACTAAAATTAACCACTTATTCAATGCATGAAAATGCATGCGAAAGATTGAATTTTAATTTGCAAAGTTGATTTTAACTGTGACCCAAATGACTTGATTGTTGGATCCACTTCAATCATAAATCTCATTATATAAATTGAGAATTTAGTACTTATATATATTAGCTTATGAAATCAGCATATCCAACTTTCTTATACTATTTTTTGATACAAACACAATGTTCAAAATCTAATTAAGTAATCCAACTTCAAGTCTGGAGATGTAAGAGTGGGTTTGTGTTTCATTTCTAACTTACAAAATCAATATGAATAGAAGCAACATATTTCAACCAATATAAGCTTTCTCCAATAACCAACATAGTTTAAGTAGGAACTAGGCATTAATTTAATGAATAATTATTTATTTAAGAAGGTTTAAATCCTTAATCTCTTCCTACTAGAAAATTAGTGTTTTGATCCATACCCTATCAAGGCATTAGATAACATATTCCAGCAAATAATTTCACCTTTATTCACTGGGACTAAAATTTGAAACTAATTTTTAGTGTTCAAGTGATAGAAAATTAGGTACTTAGTTTCCGACACCCAAACTCGGTAGCTCAAATATGGATTTTTCTAACATGTTAATTGGCCATTTTTAGCATCTATGACATAATTTTTAGCAACTAGTGACTTAACATCAGCTTTTATACTTTACTCCAACAACTCAGATTCTCAATTCCAACTTCAAAAGAAGATTAGATTACGTTATGAATTTGTTGCCAAAATCTTAAATTGACCGAGTTCCGTTTTTGCTTCTTCCTTTTTTTTTCCTCCATAAGGCCAAAGTGAATACATGTTGACGACAACTTACCGTTTGAAGGAAGAAAAAGTCTTCTACTTTTCCATGAATCTGACACAATTGGTGTCAATCCAAGCAAACATTCTTATCTTTTTTCTTGGTCTAATTGGATTATTCCCCCTTTAACTTTTTAGACATAATGGACTACACCACAAACTCCTATATCTATTTGCATGTAATACTCGTATCATTTTTTTTTTACTTAGAGAGAAAATGACATGTCTCCTCATAACTCTTGTAGTTTAACCTTGTGACTTTTCATCATAAAATTAATTGAATCATACATTAACCCAACTTAAATTGTAATTTTTTTTACTCGACAATTAACAATGACAATGCATGAAAAATGCATAAAATGTATGGTTCGAGTCTCACATAATGATAGTAGTGTACCGTAACAGCTTACTTTCGTTTCCGGGAATGGATAGGGGAAGAAGAGGGTATAGTCAAAAGTAAAGACATATACTAGACAAGAACTATCTGGGCTAATAATTACTGCTTGCTTCGTGAACTTAACATAGTGACCTTAACATTGGAGGTTCAAGTCCGGAAAATAACCACTTTGTGCATAGAATGCCGAAAGGTTAGGTCTATACCTGACATTTCCTGAGCCCATTAATGGTTACTTGACTGGACGTATCTACACTTTGTGTTTGGATGAGTTGGAACGAGGGTGAGTTGCATTAAAAGGCAATCAAGTTCTGTGCCAGGTTTGGATTAGAGATATTACGACAGACGGGTCGGGGTTAGGGGTCCAGTTTCATAGAAATCCGAGGACTGAACCGTTACGGTTCCAAAAAAATTGAGGACTGTGGCTGGACCAAAAGTCCTATGGACCAAACTAAACTAATCCGCGAGTCACGGTTCGGTTCTGGTTTCACGCCTAACATGAACTGCACAAAATAACTTTTGCTAACTACGGCCTCATGTTCTCACTTATTGTTTGAGGGAGAATAAGAGCACATATGTCTTAAGTAATAAAATCTCACGGCAAATGTTTAAAAAATCTAATGATATAATTTGAAGAAAGGTGTAAATAATGATCCACTTATAATATTTAGTCATTTGGCAATGTAACGACACTTGAATGAATGATAAAAATACAGACAGAAAATTTAGGTAATAAGGTGGAAAACAAGAAAACGAAATGCATGCAAAAACAATCCATGGTTAATTAATGAAAAAACAAGAACTTAGATAAGTATACTTATATATACCTATATATATAAACATATATAAGTATGTATGAACGGTGCGGTTCGGTTGATCCACGGTTCCATACCGAAAAATCATGGACTGAACCGAACCGAACCGAACACCACAGTTCTCAAAATTTCGAAACCAGAACCAGATCATTAATACTACGAGATCACCCCTTTCATTCTGGGGTGACGGAGGCACGGATCAGGAATAGAATGTGCAGTTTGGTTCAGTTTGGTCTGGTTCTTTCGGTTTTTCTTGCAGCCCTAGTCAAGGTTAACCGAATGAATGAAAGTGTTCTCCAGCCTTTTATGCCACATTGGCATAATTAATGTCGTGCCTTGGAGAACATAGAAGGCAATTGCTTGTGTTGCCATTTAATGCTGCTTTATTCATGCAGTTGGGACTTGTAACTGCTGGGATGGGGAATAATATAATCCTTATACTGTGTGGGATACATAGTCTGAGGGTGAGGTTAGTGGTGGGATTATACTGATGGTTGGTCCAAAAGTGTAAAATTTGTTGGACTCGATCTTATCCCATCACTTTCCTCATGCGCAGAGAAAAATAGTCCTAGTTGTCCCAGGACGACTGAATCCTTATTCCTATCCAAAACACAAACATGGCCTTAATTTGGATACGTCCACTCGTTGCTAGTGGTGCAGTTATGTAATGTCAAAGCATGTTAGTTGATTTTCCTTGTTCTATCTCCAATAGGTGTTGTATACTTGTATCCACCACCTGTTTTCGGAAAAGAGAGAAATGAGTGCTTTTAGAGGAGATTGACAAATTCTTCTTCCATGATTTAGTTCTAGATTTTACAGTTAATGCCAATATGTGTCTTTTGTTTTTTGTTTTTTGTTTTTTTCTCGTGGTTAACTTGGAAAAAAAGCTTGAATTTCTAGGGAGGTTTTGTAGGGAATTATGCTTTTTGATACTTGATAGTCAGTATTGTGCATTTTGTACACCCTCCATAATAATATCCCAGGGCATGTGAGCAAAGCCTCTCACTCAGAAGAGTTAAAAAAAATTTGCCAGCACAGAAAATGCGCCTGTCGGCCCTGTCCAATTACTAAGGGACGTCTTGAAATAAAGTTATTTGCCTTTCCGTAGTCCTTCTGTTTGACATGTGAAGTTCCTAATTGGATTGGAGATAGTGAAATGTGGGAAAGAATGTGAGACTTGTCACCATAGTAATTTGCCTGGCCGATACTTGCTTCTGGAAGATTGCATGCTGGTTTAATGGTCATTTTAGCCTCTCGTTTTTGCTCAATTCTTTGATACAGATTCTGCAATTTGAAAACTACATTTATTGGGGTACGTTTTAATTTTGACTTACAGCTTCTCCTTTTGCTTCTGGCTGTATCGTAGGTATGGTCTTGGTTGGCGAGGTGGAAAATGGTATGCTAACAGGAAATTGAGGAAGGAGCAGATGAAATTGCTGGGTCAGATCAAACCTAAACGTTGGCAACCGAAGTTCTTACAAAGACCGTTAATAAGAACCAGATCACCAGAAACTGCTGTTAAAACGGCAGATGCATTGCAAAAGGATTTACCCGTTGCACATAATTCTTGGAAAAAATGAGCGGAAGATACAACAATAATGGAGATTCGACACATTGGGGATTCTCATATCTGTATAGTACTTAGGAAGAAAGATGGTCTACAGGTTTGTGTTTTTTCTTCGACTTATTTCTTCCCTTTACTGTTGTTTTTTGGCCTTTAATATGATGAATCTAAGGTTCTTACTTGTCCTCTCAATGAATCTCCATTTCCATGAAGTTGATCTAAATTTTGTCAGTTGGATTCCTGTAGATGACCTGAGGTTTTCTTATACCATTTTCGCGGTCATGAAATATTGTTGCACATGTTGCATACGAAATTGCTGTACTAATCATATTACTCCGACAGTAAACTCTGGATCTTGGTCTTAAAATATATGGTATCGCAGCAGTGCGGAAATCTAGGAATTGACAGAGGGATAACTAATGAGAAAACAAACAGTTCAGAGCACTTTATTATATGTGGTTACTTGTTTATTTTGTGGCCTGATGTTACAGTGAACTGGATTAGAGAACACACTTGGAATTGAGTATTTTCTTGCTTGCACAGGCAACTTGTTTTGGATTTTTGGGGTCGTTCGGAGCATGGTAGCAAATAATGAGGTCATTCTCTTAACCTTGTAAATTCGAGTCTCACCTCTAGTAAGAAACCCTTTTGATTAGAAATTGACCTGAGCATTTTGTTATAAAAGAATTTTTATTCCTTCAATGTTAAAAGTGAGTCGGGTATGAATCTGTGCATCTTTTTGTGTAAAAAATCAGGGACATTTGCTCTCTAGGGGGTGTTTCGAAGTCTTCTTTTTATATGTTTCTATTCTCATTTTTGAATTTTGACCATTCAGGAGTCAAATTTCAAAAATTAAAAATAGGTTCCTAAACACACCCTTATTAGGCCACTATAGATATTATTTTCTAATATTTTTAATCCACCCAATCATATGAAAACACTTGTAGTCCACCTATGATCAAAATACCTCATTGTCCCTAGCCACTGCCATGTCTCACAATGCCTCTAATCACGATTACCTCCTATCACCATCTCCGGCCATCGCGTTCCGCCACCAACCATTATCTCTGGTCAATAGCGCCGGTGACTTTTTCGGCAGTCAATGATGTTAGTTTTCTTGGCGATCTGTGTAAAAACAAGATTTTGACGAACGACGACGATTAATTTTTCGACAATGGACTTGATCACGGCCTCCGGTCATCACCTCCAACAAATTTTTAGTAAATTTTTTAAAATAATAAGAAAATAGTTATCTCTATGCATAACATTAAAAAGTTTTTTCTTTGTTTTTTGTTTCAATGAATGTTTATTTACTATTTTTTTATTAAATTCTACGAGAAGACAAGAGTTGAGAAATTCAGAAAAATTAACTTTTATTTTACTAAAGACAAAAAATAAAGATGACGTGCTCACTTTTTTGTCATTGGTAAATTGTTTAATTTTTTTTTACTTTTTAAAATTTTGTATGTCATGAAAAGTGAAAAAGTAAAAGTTCATAAGAAAAAATTAAAACAGAAATATTAACAACAAAAAATAAATGATCGTAGTTTCTTCATGCTACATCTTCATATCTGATCAAAATAATTAAAACAAATAATCTTATCAAATTGAAAAGATAAACTTGACTCTACACTTACCTCTGTATCTAGATAAATTTACCTTTGTAAAATTTATCTATGTATTTGTCAAAAATAATTGAACATTTAATCTTATCTTTACAACGTATATATCTGTATTTGTTCAAAATAGCTAATAACTAGGCTTATTCCAATAAATTTATTTATCTATCTATCAAAAACAACTAAACAGATAAATTTACGTGCATGTTTGTCCAAATAACTAACATATATATCTTCGAAATTTATCCTTGGATCTATTACAAATAACCGAAAAGATAAGCTTATTTCTGCAAAATTTACCTTTGTGTTTTATTCAAACAACTAACAAATAAATTTATCTATGTATATGTTAAAAATGATTGAACATATAAATATATTTCTGCAAAAACTTATCTCTTTAAAGTTTAATTTTTCTGCTAAAAATAATTGAATAGTTAAACTTATCCCTTATTTAACTATTTTTTTATTTTTAAAATTTAAAGTAAAAGATACAAAAGGGGTCATGTTGAGAATAATAACAATGAAAGTGATACATTATGCTAAGTATTGTCTGTATTTTGTTATATGGATAGTATTTATTATGGTGTAAGATGATTTATTCTTATAACGTTTTTACAACTGATTACGTTAGGTAATATATGAATTATTAAATTTTATTTTTATTCATATTCACTTGTTAAAAAGTTAAATTGGATAAAAATATTAATAACGCTATGGATTCATAACTTTATTAAAATAAGAAAGTGTCTTAATTAAAAATTTTATACTCATATTTAGATTCTTGATCGAAATTTTTATATGCTTCTTAGCAAGATTTTCAAGTAGGTCTTTGATAATTATTTTAACTAATTATTTGTAGTATAAATATCAAATTAAATTATTTTGTAAATTTCTTATTCATTTTGTTAATCTATTCAAAGAAATATTAAGATTATTTTGTGATAAAATAGTGAGTAAAGTGATTCATAATTAGATAGTCTATATTTTAAAAGTCATTCTTAATCACTTTAAACTACCATAGTTCTTAAATTTTGATATTTTATTTTAGTTTCTTAGAAGTGTGATTGAATGAATACTTGATCAAATTAATTTAGTCATTGAAACATTTATTTTAATACTTCAATAAAAAAGAAAATTTAAAATAAGACAATGAAGATGTTTCAAGTTATACATGCTATTAAAAATACATGTTTCACATTGCATTATCGTGGTAGAAATTTATTATTAAATTTTTAGAAAAAATATAGAATGATATGATAAAATATTTCTCCTTTAATTTTATAATTTCCGTGTATAGCACGAGTTATTGCTAGTAGTAACAGATGTAAAGAGTGTCTTTGTCATGTTAAAAATAAAAGAGTAGACCTGTAATTTAAAAGAAAAAGCCTACGTGCACAGACCTTTCCACACAGACTAGACACAGATGTGTCTAGTACTGTTGGATGCACGTGAAGTCCTTGAATTATTAAGAGTTCCACATGCATCCAATAGTGCCAAATACATCTGTGTCTGGTTTGTATCCGTAGCATTGTTCTACTTAAAACTATAACTAATAGACTTGTATCCTTAGCTTAATTTGAGGTGGAATGAACATTGATCCAAATAGCTACGAGGGATTATTAACTAATTTGTAATTTTGGATGGACTCGTAGGTTTGAAGTCAACAATGACATACCATATAAAATTTTATTTTTTGTTTTTCGAATTGAATTCTCATAATTAAATATCAGAGTCACAATTTGAAAATCAGTCCTAAAAAAACTCTGTAAATCATTTTTTTTCCTGCGTTCTTCTTCGATCATATTCGAATCAAAAGACAATTTATACCTCAAATTTCATAAAAGGATTCCACATGAATCTTAGGAAAAGGACAAGTTGGTCAAAAAATACAGCATAAAGATTATAGTCTAAACAACTACTCTGTTGTATTATGCACAGTAAATTTATAATCTAGTATAATCTACATGAATCTTAAGAACTAATGACTACTTGGTCAAAAATATACAAAATAATCTGTCCTTCACATTGTAGTTAAAATACTACTCTGCTGTAAAATATATACACAATAAATTTATAAACTAGTATGATTATAATTCAAAATTTAAATCTATAATCCAAAAAAATACTTTTAAAGGGACGTTGACGATCAGCAAATTCCCTCTTAATTTTAAACCTCGCGAAATTTTGACCCATCTAACCTCAAGGTCTACCATTGTGCTAACCCCAAAAAGAGAGGCTTTTTTCCTCGTTTTAACTCTCAAATACCCTAAAAAAAAAAGGAAAAAAGAAAAAGAAGAGAGATATATGTGTACTCTTAAAGATTACCAGAGGCAGAATACATAAGATGTCTGTACAAGTCAATTATTAAATAAAAAAATAGGTCATGATTGTTGAATTCAAATATTGAAGGATTAGACCAACTCGAATAGCCTCTTCAAATGAGGCTTGTTGGCTACTTTAGCTAGTCAAACTCAAATTGGTGCTCCAACAATCTATTCAAATGGCTAGCTATTTTGTTTATCTTAATTTGGCTGGCTACATGTAGTGAGTCTTCTTCCTTCGCTATATAAATATTTATACTGTATTTGTCCTTATTACTAACGTGACTAGAAGCTAGCATATTAAATGATGGAGTTTCACGTGACAAAGACGTTGATTCAAACACGTTTTAAAGTCCAGACAAAGAGGAATTTCATGCGCGTGTTCTTTGCGATAGGATTAAGGCCCGTTACATGATCGAGAGAATTCCAACAAGCAGTTGAAGGCAGTTATTTGTTTTGCTTTGGAAACTTTCCAGTTCTATTTAAATTCAAAATTGTTTAGGTGGTTGTTTTGTATGTAGTATAAATAGGCGTTGTGCACTTCAGTTTAGGCATCGACACACTCATCACCCTTTGTATTTTCAACTTTATTCTGGGAGTAGTTTGTGACTTATTGTAACCTATCGAAGTCTTCAGTGGATTTAATAAAAGTCATTTTAGTACTTCCTTTGATCAATTTTGAGCTCTGTTGTACTTCTGGCGAAATCTTGAAATACAACAACCACACTTCTACCTTCCAAAATAACCACATTCCAACACTTTGTTCATCTTTGTTTGTTGTTTCCTCACTTGTTGTCGCTTATGTGAAATTTGGGGTAACAAATTTACCCGAAAATTTGGCTCTATAAAAAGGACTAACTTGCTAAACTAGAAGTCATGGTTCTGACAAATAAGACCACCGAGGAACATATGACAACTAAACTTCCTGGAAACATAATTTTTGTTGTGCCATCACAACAATAAAACAAAGGGAAATTGTTTTTGCCTTATAGTGAGAAGCTAAATGTCCTAGTTGATCGCAATTATATTATATTTTTGGTGTGCCATCACAACAATAATTGTAACGAGAATGATCGCATAAAGGTTGACTTTGTCTCATTTTACCGTTTTACTGCGTTGAGGAAGACATCCTCAATTATTAGGATATCCATCCTCACTACTTTGTCCTGATTGCCACCATTCTCTAGATTTCTTAGACTGGTGCTCCCTAGTCTTCTTTTCCTCTAGTAATTCATTCTCTGCTGTTAAGACTTTGGTCAAAACTTATGGCAAGGTCTCACATGCAAATAATGAAACTTTTCTGCGAATGCTCGTTCGAAGTCCTTGATCGAATAACAATATCTTTGATGTTTACTTTTTCACCTAATGTTCTGCAAACTTTGACAACTCCTCAAATTTATATTAATATTCAGTCATTGTCAAATTCTATTATCTCAAATTTAGAAATTCAATTTGCCTTTGTTTCTTAACTTTCGGCAGAATGTACTTCTCGTCAAAAGATCTTAGAAGTATCCCAAACCAAATCATGCTCCTTGTCCTTGTATTGATGCTTTACCATATGCCACTAATATTCCGCCTCTCCTTCCGGCTTATAGGTTGTCAATGATACTTTTTACATCTCAGAACAACCCAATTGATTAAAAAAATTCTCCATTAGCAATTAATAAGTCTACTAACACATTAAATTATACATCAAAGTGTATATCATGTTTACGTGACATATCATTATAAGACAAAATGTAAAAGCAAGTCCCATGAATTTTAATATGTGTTCAAATTAGTAGATGCCACATAGGCATGGTGTATAACTTAGTCTACAACGTGATGTATTAGTAATATTGCTCATTAGCAATACCTAGTATCGACATCAGACGGGTTGACAGATCCCATGAAAGATCGAGGGTTTGTCCTTAAGAATCTCTCTAAAACCGTACCTTTATCAAGAGTCATGGATTTTACTCCATCCATTGTTCTGGGTTGGGGCTTGGACCTTCACTAAGACACGATGCAATGTCAAATGCAGTAATAAAGTCAAATTTAAACTCTGATGCTATTTGTACCGTCTCATGTATACTATTGACCTAATAACTTCTTTGAGCCTAACCATATGACAAAAAATGCTTAAACTCAAATTTTTAATAGTAGTTTACATAATTCCTTACAAATTCAAAATCACTCATGTAGACTTTCAATATGCGACGAGTTATCACAAAAGTGTTCCCAAGATTTTATTGGGACCAGGCATCATTTCCTCCCACCTAGCATATGCTGACTTAAGTGAAAATTTACCATTTGTACTCCAATGCCATACGGGTAAATCTTTTCTGCCATCACCAAACTTAACTTGTTGTAGCCTAAGCTTCAGCTGTTCCAACAATTGTTGTTTTGCGATTGAAAGAGGTTTCTTATGAACTGTGGCTTCTACGAGGAGTTGAGAGTCCTGTTGTGTAGTAAACGATATTGTTTTGACGTATAAAAAATTATCTAAACAGTCGGATAGTATTTGTGCAGTGTTCGAGAAATAAAAAAAATAAAAAATGAGGACCAAAAGTTTTGAAAAAAGTTTTAGAATTCCTGTTTTAGATTATTTTTCTTTTTTGTAATCTTTTCCAAGTATTTTGGTTATAATTTTATACTATTTAAGACGAACTAATAATTTATAAAAATTTGACATAAAATTAATAAATACAAAAAAATGTAAATAGAGACAAAAATATGATTAAAAAAAGTTAGCCCAATTTAAGTAATATATTCCGAGG
>JABCMJ010025696.1:0-11230 GCA_014822125.1 Arbutus unedo | reverse complement strand
CAATATCTGAGTTGCCCAAAAAGTTGGATTCGGGTTGTAAACGGCCCAAGCAGTGATTTATTACCATTACTTAACACGCCTCCTTCCGAGTAACCGAAATCGTAAATAAAGCCCCTATCTTTTATTTCTAAAGCGATCTACCCACCTTCACAAAATTCTGGAAAATTGTTTCCTAATTCATCTCTCTCTCTCATCACCTGCAAAATCGAACTTCTCACCTCTCCCAAAATTCGCCAGAGATCTCTCATAAATTTCGAGCCAAAATCTATACATATATATATACATACAGACAGATATATAGAGAAAGAGAGAGAGGAGTTTGTCGCGGGATCATACGATGTGGAGTTCAATCGCGAATTTGAAAGAAAACCTTCACAAAATCGCGCTCGAAGTACACGAAGACGACGACGATGGAGAAGCGCTTGGGATCTATAATTCGCCAGATCGAAACGGTGATCTCGCCGCCGACCGCCGATTCTCTAACAGTTTTGCGCATTCCAGTCCGGCTTCGTATTCTCCCCTGGGGAATGGATTCGGTTCCCCACACAGTCCTGAGGTATTTCGTTGTTTTTATGTTTCTGTCCGTGTGTGTGTGTGGAATGTGTTTTCTGAGTTTTGTTTGATGTTGTTGAATCTCGTTTCGGTTTTTGTCTGCTTTGAGTTGTATGCTCAATGTTTAGGGAAATGGATTTGTTTTTGTAGAATTGTGTGAAGTTGGTCTTGAAATTCCATATGCAAGTGAAAACTCGCACGTATGGTTTGTTATGTTGCATTCTACTCCCTTCCATGTCCACGCCTTTCGCGAGCTATGTGAAGTCTGATATCAAGGCAGCAGTGCACAGGAGAGAAGGGAAACGAAGTAAAATAGCTTAATTAGATAGACTAGGGTTACAGATGTGGAACGAAAAAAGGGAACCGAATTCTGCGCAATCTCAGCAAGCAGAGAGTTTAGAGACAAAGTAACAACTGTCTCACGAGTCTCCTACAACTTGTTCAACGTTTTGGGTACTTAATGTTCAACCTTGTAATTAACCATTCAGACGTCTGAAAAAAATCATCTCAAATTTCCTTTTGGATACTGCAATATAGATATTTATCATTTTGAGGCTTGGGCTTTCAAGGTCTTCGCTTGTGTCTAGTCCAAATTAAGGTTTGGTTGATTTATCTATGTAATTCCAGCTTGTCCAAATGAAGCAGCTCGAGCCCTCAATAAGTTGGATCCTGGTTTAGCTGGACAGGTGTACTTTTTCGTGTTCATTGGCTGTAATGCCTAGTCCCTTGTGATTGCTGGTACAACTTCTTCTCGATTTCAAAGTTCTTTGGTGAATGATATGAGCTTTCGTATTTCTGTGGGCAGATTGAGCAGTACAAAGAAGAAATCAAGAGGCTTCAGGAGTCTGAGTCGCAAATCAAGGCATTAGCAGTTAATTATGCAGCTTTATTGAAGGAAAAAGATGTAAGTCTTTGTTTTTTTGGCTGGTTTCCTTTGTTGCTTTGTTTTATCTTTCCATAGCTGTGCCTTGGTTGTTGAAGTTTTCCGTTTGGGAACAACAAGGTTTCTTAGTTTAAGTCTGGGCTGGAAAACAAGTGATATCTTTAGGTGTTAGGTCCAGTATTTTAGCATTTTACATATGACTCGTAAGCCATTGCAGCATTTTTTCCCGGAAGATTGTGGTCTATATTTGAGACAACTCTGATTCATGTATGTCTCATGGATATGATTCCATGTTTTCATTGGAGGATTTGGCGCTGCACTGTGATTTCTATACGAGTGTTGGTTATACAAGACTGTAGGACAACTGGCCCCCTATCTGGTTTGGTCCTTTCAGTTGACCAATTAAGGCAGAGAATCAAGCATAATATCTTGAATGAGACAGAAATACTTTGTATCTACTTGACTTTGGAATTCATCTCATAGTAAACTGTTTACAATAAATGAACCTGATTTTTTCAGCTGCACCTCTGCAATTTCCTTGAAAGATTTTGCATGCTTTCTAGTGATAATTATCCTTAAATTTGTGCTTTGGAGAGCCTTGGAGAAGTTTATAGTTTACATTTTATTTGACAGGATAGGGTTTTAAGACTGAATGAAGAAAATGGCACGTTGAAACAAAATCTAGAAGCAACAAATGCTGCTCTAAAATCAAGAAATGAGAGTTTCAAGACATCAACAAATAGCCTAAATGGTGTCAAGGTATCAATCTTCATTGAAATTTATTTTACTTTTCACTCGTTGACATCAAGATGTCTCGTAGATTTTTACCCATTGTGTTATGAATAGATAATTTGTATCGACGATATGGGATTTAAGCCCTGGAGGATTAATTAGCTAAATAACGATTTTCGACATGATTGCTATTTCAATTTTGCTGCCCATTCCTAAAGGGACACCCCAATGGCTTAAGAGGCTAGTTTTAAGTAATCAACCCATGAGAGAGGGAGGTTTTGGGGGGGGGGGGAAGGGGGAGAGAGAGAGGGAGGGAANNTGGTGATTGGCTGATTTATCTGGGACTTGTCCAGGGGAGTACTGAACAGTCACCCAATCGGCAGCAAAAAGCCTCTGTAAAAAACCGTTCTTTTGGCAACCGAAAAAACAATAGTTTTGGCTCCAAACGGGATGAGCTAAGTAACGGGATTGCACAATCTATGCAACCTGATATTACTCAAACCATGATGGAGTCAAAACGTTCTGATATTCAGCGCAATGAAAAGGTAAACGATTCCTTTGTTCTGTTCTGCTTTGGTGAGTACATGTCTTGCTAGGTATCTAGTTTGAGTGATTTTATGCTTAATGTATACGCGTCAGTTTTTTTTTTTTTTGCTGTACATTGGGTGCTGATATTATATTTCCATTTCTTTAATTTGTGACTAGGCTGCTAAGGTTTCCAAGTTTGTAGAACCTTTATCTGATTAAAATTCTTCGATTTATTATGTTTCGGTTTAGCACATTCTCTAAGTAGTTCTTACTTTATTTTGGAGATGATGTTTTTTTCTTCTTTCCTCTTTTGAAGTCAATCATAAGGTTTTGTTTGGTTTCGTTGTCCATAATGATTGAAGTTGACAACAGATATGAATGCCTTCTAGGATCTTGCAGATTTGGAACTTGAGAAAGAACGTGGCAAGTTAGCAAATATGAACATACAGTTACAAGGTATTCCCTACTCCTTTAAGGCGAATCACAACATTACGTTGGGTCTTCTTGACTGATCCTCTTTTTCATTCCTAGAGGAACAGAAGCTGAATGGGTCCTTTCAGGAGGAGCTGAACTGATATTTATTCGGCCACTCTAAGTTATGAAGTTGATCATAAATTGCTTTTGCCTTTTCATGCTGTTATTAGAAAAGGATTTCTTCAATATTTGGTTGTTGCTTATTTTGATAGGTCAATGACATCGTAATGTAAGTGTTTTGTTTTTTTAATAAGTAGCATCATAGTACTAAGTTCTATCTCTGAGATTAAGCATAAGTTTTTCATCTTGTCTCATTTTGTAAGGTTATGCGGCCTATTTAAGTTCATGTTCCTTTTTTGGCTGGAACATATTGGGAAAGAGGTGAAGATCCTTGAAACGGAACTGATACTACAACATGGACTCTTCAAAATATATCAAGTATCCATATCAAAGACTTCATACTTGGAAAAAGGGTGTGGATGTATGTCCCATACTTCTCATCGAGCCCTTGATGTTAAATAGAATTTGACGCTAACTGTTGTTTGTGTATCCTTAAGTTCTTGTCATATGCTGGGAAATTTGGTTGTCTTTGTAAAACGTACATATGGCAACATAAATGACATGATTTGTTCTGTGCATCAACAACATTTTTGTGTGCGTGCTTTCATGTAATTCGTCCAATAAACCTCTTATCATATGTCAGGGTTATTGAGTTGTGTGAATGTAGAACTGCTCTCAGGAATGTATTGCTGTTTGAAACTTTCATTCTCTTTTTGTACTTCAATTTTATTTTTCTCGGCGTATCTTTAGTTCTGCAAATTCATTGGTTCTTGCAACCTGACCTCTTCTCTTCTCTTCTCTCCCTCTCGGCTGTTGGCATTGTCTCTTCTTGCAGACGAGTGGGGAGATGAATGAAATTCGTGATGAGTTGAATAGGGAAATAGCAGAAGTAAGACGGCTACAAATGGAATTGAATAAAAGAGAGACTGCAGAACCAGATGATATTGCTGAAGGTTTGAAAAGAGTAATTGCTTCCCTAGAGAAGGAAAACAATGATCTTAAGGTTAGTATGTCACTTAAAGTTTTTAGGCTTCAAATTGAAAATGGATTTGTGAGGGTGAAATTAGCATCGTTAGCAATCTTGTTGCTTGATCCTGTTCTAATGTTACGAGGCTGAAATCAATGTTTTTAGCAATCTTGCTTCCTTAACCTGTTTCGATGTTATCTCATTTGTGGTAGATGGAGAAGGTTGAACTTCAAGTTGCCTTGTCAAGAACCAGCAACTCCTTAGTACCTAAATTCACTAATGATGCACAACAAAATTCAAATAAGCAGTCAAATACTTTGAATGAGGTAGTGTTGGTATAGTTAAGGAGCATTACGCCTTACACCTGGTGGTTGACAAAGTTCTGTAGCTTCGTCATTAGCTGAACGATTGTTTTTCATGCAGAATTTCCAGCCATCGGGAGGTTTTCCTGAAAAAGACGACATGGAACAATCAATGCAGAAACTGGAGAAAGATTTGAAGGAGGCGCGACAACAAAGGGACAAAGCATTACAAGAACTGAACCGCCTTAAGAAGCATTTATTAGATAAGGTTGGTTTACATTTCTGAAAGGGTTGACTATGACACTTGCGTACGTGGAAAGATTCCAATATAGATTTTTTAGTCAGACTTCAGGCAGAAATTTTATATAATAGATCTTGGAAAGATCCCAAGGGGGCTAAGTTTTGGTCACGATATAGTTCGTAATTTAGGATTTTTATGAAGTGTCTGGATGCCACTATTTTTTTTTTCAGATTACGTACTTGGAAATTAATGTGTATATATAAGGGTGAAGCATCATGGTTTGAACCTGTGGTTAGAATGTTGTGCCTTTTCCAGCCTTTAGGAATGTTTCAGTTAGGTTCTCCCTTAGACTAAATGATGATGGTATCAGTTCTCTTGTTCCTAGAATCAGTATTTTGTTTTATGTCAAGTCTTAGATTCGAGCGGTGAATCATTCCATCTCAAGTAAACTTAAATTTTGTGAATCTTCTGCAGTCAAAACTGAAAACGGTTTCTCTTGCTGCTTTATTGTGCAGGAATCTGAGGAATCAGAAAAGATGGATGAAGACAATAAAATCATAGAAGAACTGCGAGCAAAGAATGAGTATCAGAAACAACAAATTCTACATTTGCAGAAATCTCTGAAGCAGGCAATTGCAAGTCAAGAAGAAGTTAAGATGGCCAACAACAATGAGCTTCAAAAGTACAGAGATATCATTGATGACCTAAATAAAAAGCTGACAAGCTGTATCACTACGATAGATGCCAAAAATGTTGAACTTCTAAATCTTGAAACTGCTTTAGGCCAGTACTATGCTGAAATTGAAGCTAAGGTAAACATTGTCTCTCGTCTTGTTTGCTTTACTAAGTATGCTTGGAAGAATAGGCCCCATCCAGTCTTAAAATTACGGTTTTATATGGTAATTCAACTTATATCTACTCAGGAACATTTGGAAGGAGATCTGGCACGTGCACGAGAAGAATCAGCTAAACTTGCTGAGCTTTTGAAGGTGTAGTACTTCACTTTTCAGAGTAAATGATTTCACTTTCGGAACTCTTGAATTTGGTTTAGAATTCTATCAAATGCCTTTGTTCTTGCCCTCTTGCAACACATGTTCATCATGATTAGTATTTCTTAGTAGTCTAGAATGGAACTTATCAGGTAGCCTGTGTTTGCAATGTTAACAGCAGCAATTTTTTTAGCGCATTTGTCTATACAGATTTCTCACCCCATGCAATCGGCGTTTGAGTTTATGCTATCTGTAGGTTTTTACTGTATGATCTGTGTGGTGGTAAAGTTTTTATTTGAATGAAATATACGATCTTGAACTTTACGCCCTCCTTCACATATTGTTGGTCCATTATCTGTTGTCGTGCCTTCAAAAGTTTGGAAATACCGAAATTTATCCATGAAATCACATTTTCATTTTATTCGATTGAGGCATGATTACCCTTAATGGACCAGCAATTTGGGACGGAGGGAGTGATATAATTTTGACTAACTTTATAAACGTAGCAAAATTTTCGATAAATGCAAATCTGATTTCTCTATTTTCTTGGGCGTGAAATTGTCTTTTGCTTTCACCAGGGTGCACATCAACAGGCAGAGATAT
The DNA here is from genome assembly GCA_014822125.1 of Arbutus unedo. Taxonomy (NCBI): domain Eukaryota; kingdom Viridiplantae; phylum Streptophyta; class Magnoliopsida; order Ericales; family Ericaceae; genus Arbutus; species Arbutus unedo. Next base: position 4,899 of record JABCMJ010025696.1, on the reverse strand, counting down.
CATGGAAGGAGAAGGATGATATATTGGAAAAACTTTCACAAGCTGAAAGGATGCTAGCAGAAGGAAGAAACAGAGTAAATAAGGTTGAAGAGGACAATTTGAAACTACGTCGTGCTCTTGAGCAGAGCATGTCAAGAATTAATAGGATGTCAATGGACTCCGATTATTTTGTTGACCGGTGAGCCTCCCAAATTCTCATTTTATAATTGTCTTAGTCTGGTTTAGAAGATGAAGGAACCTTCTAATTGGCATGCTCTTTTGTAATATTTGTCCCTCCACAACTATTAGTCATGCTCATCCTCCGGCTGAGCGTTCCTGTTGCATGACGTCTGCCTGGCTCTCTTTTGACTTTCTTGAGTGGCCTTTTGCTGATATCCTATATTTTGAGACACAGTTGGCAAAGAAGTACCCTGATGCTACTAGAGTAACGTAGGTCAGGAGCGGGTCTACAGAACCTGTCAGGTGTAGTGTAGGGGCAATGGGATGCCAGAGCAACCCCTGGCCCCTGCTGAGATCACCAGAGGGCATTGGAATTGTAGGGGACTTGGAGCTCTTATTGTAGAATTGAGGGTCTCGTTAAGGTGCCTTTCCAGCTCTTCCTTGAGGGATCTTGCAGCTTGTCCTGTTTCACACAGAGAGAGAGAGAGAGAGAGAGAGAGAGAGAGGTGTACATACCTTCGTTTTGTACACCTCCCACAGTCTGATCACTGGGGCATACCTTTGTATTGTTCAGCCAATGGAGTGAGGCACCTTTTCCTGTGCTTGGGGCACTGAAGATGGATGAGATAGCCCTGGTGGACCTTGTGGAGTCTTGAATCCGAATTAGACCTCTCTGTTGATTATGAATAACCCTCTTGATAATCCTGCAAAACACTTAACACTAAGTTAGTGCCGACCGGGGCGGGATCTCCGGCTGGCACTCCGACGATCAAGTTAGCCTCTAGTAAGAGCGAAAGCAAGTTGAAAATAATCTTAGTGCGAGCGTGTCTGTACTTGAAATAGGAGTGCCCTAGGAATATTTATAGTGTAGGGGACCAACTGCGTGCCGTAGCCTTCGGTCGAGATTGTAGTGGCGTGGTCCGTGGACCATGGAGGTGTTACCACACATCCCACGTCCATGCGGATTGGGCGGGCACCCCTGCACGCCCCCTTGAAAGGCGGAGGGTTCGTCCTTTTAGTTGAACGATGATGCCGAGTGTCATTTAGGACACCTAGATCCGTTTATTGAAGACGAGTTTCCGGCCTTTGGGCAGAGCTTATATCTGACCCAGGAAGGAAAGGGCCGAAGACAGACGCCGAACGTGGATCGTTCAGCTCATAAACCGAGAATAAGTAATGTACTGCTTGGGCCGGGGATGATCATGGGCCGAAGGCCCACTGCTGTGTATTTCGGCCTACTACAGACCTCATGGTTCAACTCTTCTGTATAGGATTCCATGCATGCTTAATATGCAACCCACAGAAGAGAGCATCAAAAGTAATTTGCCATTTGCTCTCTCTATCTAAGATCACCTCTGCTCTCACGTCCCCCACGGCTGGTGGTCCTCTGCTATCTCAGGACCTACCATCTTTCCAGAAGACCCCATGTCGATCACTCAAGGTCAACTATCAAAACTTACTACAAAGTTCCATTAATGATCGGAGAATATTCGTTAGAAAACAAAAGATAATGGTGCATCCATTTTTGTAAACCTATGTAAAAGGTCCCAGCCTTTTGAATTGCATTGCCATTCAACCTTTGGATTTGATGTTACATTATGTGGATGTTCAAATTGTTGCACTTCAAAATCCATGGCTGAAGTCACAAGGGCATTTCAAATCATCTACTAATGATGCACAGAAAGCCACAAAAGTGTAATTATAAAAATCCCTTGTCTACCTCCAGTAGCTCATGGCACGCTACGACTCCCTCTCATACCGCCACTATTATATTTGATGTATGTTCTATCTAGTATTTGATTGAAGGCACTTGGTGCCATTGGTCTTCCGATATTGGATTAGGTATGCAACTCAACATTCAACAGATACACTACTGCTAGCTGACATCACCACATTTTCCATTATTTCGTTGGCTGCTGTCGTAACTTGAAGGCTGTAGCTTCTTTTGCTATATTGAATTATTTTTCTTGTCCATTTTTTATAGCCATATCCCAGTTCATAGTTTATGGCCATCGTTCCTTGGTAAAGTACCACGTACAAGGGGTCCCCCAAGGGAACATCCAGCGGCTTGGTCGTATACCCCCAACAAAGAGATTGAAGTTTGAGTCTCCTTAACTTGCCTATACAGAACTTAGTTGTGACTTTTGGATATTTAGTTGCTACACTGAATTTGTCATTCGATGAAAAGGGTACAAAACTTAGTTGTGTTGACAGATAACTGGCATTTTGGCAGGCGAATAGTGATCAAGTTATTGGTGACCTACTTTCAGAGAAACCACAGCAAAGAGGTATAATCTTTTGACTTTGTATCTTCATTATGTCCAACATATATAGATAAGAAGAATAGAGTACTAGAGCCAGAGGGCTTCCTTGTGGCACATGCACTAACACTCCTGTGCTTAAGCTGGTCAGTATATTAGCGGGCTCAAACACACTGGTTTAGGGCTAAGGATAATACTTCCCCTAAAAAGTTAGTGGACGTGAACTAGCCATGAATGGGACAATACCGCATTCAATATCAAGCTCTCGAGTGATACACCTCCCTGGACTAATTTGTGGGTGAATCAGTCCGTTCTCATTCTAGTTTCTTCAATATTTTGTACACTAATGTGATTACCCTTATGGGCACAGAAGATGCATAAGATCACTGTTTCCATCACCATTGCTTCCCCCATTCTAGATAGCTACTTTGTTCAAACTTTTCCATTTACTCTGCTTATGCACTGATCTACATACTGGTGATGCCAGGTTCTGGATCTTATGGTTCGCATGTTGGGATTTTCCGATGAGGATAAGCAGAGGATAGGTGTTGCTCAGCAAGGTACAGGTAAAGGCGTTGTACGTGGCGTTCTGGGTCTGCCAGGCCGGCTCGTTGGTGGCATCTTGGGTGGTGGTTCAACTGAAGAAAACGCGAATGTGTCATCTGAAAACCAGGTTAAATAAACCCTTTTTCGACATACATTTGTTTGTTCTGCTATCAGTTTGTTTTGGTTTTTGTACCAGGCAGTCACCGTCTTGTAAGCTTAGAGTTTCTTTAAGTGGTAGGGTAACCGATGAAAATAATTTTCCATGGAAGTTTTAGGCTAGTTCATCACGAAATTACTGCTTTTTTTGGACTGTGCAGTGCGTATCAACAGCCATACAATATATTCAATTTTGGTCTTCATGCATTGAAATTTTCCTCATACTCTCTCAGTGTGTTTGGATCACAGATTTCTGCAGGTTTCTTGAGTGGGAAAGAATACGTTAGGGAATCATAATGTCAATTTGCAACGGCAAATCCCTAGTTTTTGTTTTTCATCTACATGCCCCTCTTTAGAAATCCTCGATCCAAACACAATCAATTTTTTCAACAAATGAACCACAAAGTTACACCCTAGAGTGATTTCTCCAAGTTGCCAATGACCACCTTCGCTGACATTTTTCTGGCTTCTGTTGGATTTTTTCCATCTGATTCTACATAAGAATGAGACAGTAACGCATTCTTGCTGTCTTCATCCAGTCCTTTGCAGATCTTTGGGTTGATTTCCTTCTCAAAGAAACCGAGGAAAGAGAGAGGAGGGAATCTGAAGTAGCCATCAGTGCATCCCAGGGAAATCAGCATAATAGAAGTCCAAGCGATACTGTGGCCGTTTCAACGATGCTTGATCCCAGAACGAATTCTGCTTCTGCTTTCTCAAGGTTAAGCCCATCCCTGAACAACAACAGCAGCCCCATTTTGTCGCACGGAAACATATTCAATTCTGAACAATCAGAATCTGAGTTTTCAACAGTTCCTCTTAACTCGTCAGAGCGCACTTCTCAGGTCTCGAGACTGCTTCCAAGATACTGACAGCGAGTCGGATTTTGTAAGTAATTAAAGCATAAGTTTTTTTTTTCTTTTGCAAGTCGCGAGGTCATTTCTTTATTCATTTTCGTAGATGGGTGGGTTGCATGTTATTGTTGTTTCAGTAGGTCATCATTATACAAATGGATATTGTTTAGATTCATATTCTTCCACCTGTGGAGGGAAACATAAGACTTTTTTGTACAAGAAGGTTTCTTCCTAGAAGTGAGATAGTAAGAAGCAGCACAAATGGATCAGAAGTGTCTCATTGCGTGCTGTTGCAAAGTCAAGAAAGCACACCCTCAATTAGAAAGAGAAAGTTTACGTGCACAGTTTTCGTGTTCAGATCCGAATACAGATGTATCTTGAACCGTTCGATACATGTAGGGTCATTCATTGAATGGTTATGAACACATGCATGGGAGTCTCTGTTCATCGACTTCTCCAATTAGAAAAGCAATCAGAACCAGCTCCACCCACCTCAAGTGGGGCTCATGCATCATTGTGTGTGTGCAAAAGTGTGTGTATAGAGATGGTAACACGACGGATTGGGGATGAATTTGATCATTTTTGTCCCGATTCTAGAATTTGAAATCTTCCTTCATTCCCGCCACGTTTTCTGAATGAGGAATGAATTTCATTCTTATCCCCGTCCCAAATCGGGATCAAGGATTCTCGCTTTCTCCTATTTTTTTAATAGAAGAGAAAGATCAATTCCCCACATGTAAATGTTAATCATAAATCTATAATTGTAAGATTATCCAAGTTGTACAAATATAACTTATATAATATAATAATTAAATTTTAACTGTTTAAAAAAAAATTCAGAGCTCAAATATAAGGGTAAGATGCATGATTTGGAGAGTTAAATTGTCTAAATAATTAACATACTAATTTTGAATTAGAAACACTGA
>JABCMJ010025692.1:0-33532 GCA_014822125.1 Arbutus unedo | reverse complement strand
CCACATAGAGCAAATTCATGATAAAACACTATTGCGGCTGGTAAGGGGGCATTGTACGCGGTAGCCCATTTTGGCCATGAAACTGCATCATCCCAGGAGCCATATTTCCAGGTTGCATGTACGGGTGATTGTGCATCTGGAGGGGGCTGGACTGGGGTGCTGATGCGGCTGATGGGCCCCACCCTGCTGACTGCCCTTGGTGAGCTGGAGGGAACTGGGAGCCGCTGTACTGATGAGGGCCAGGACCAGAAATTTGATGTGGTGGTGGTTGTTGCCCAAGGAGTGAGGGTTGAGCATTCAACATGGGAGCATTTGGCATTGTATAATCTCTGCTTCGATCATTGTTGACCTGAAAATCATTTATCAGCTATTGTCTCCACATATATAAACAAAACCACATTGGAATTGAGACCATCTTCCTCCCACACCCATCAAAGAATTTCTCGACGAGAAAAAATAGGTGCAGAAAGAAACGTAAAAAAAATGAATGCCATCTCATCTGATCTGATCAAATTATAGCACATAATTGGTCCCCGTTTGAAACCTAATACCTAAAAATAGCACATAACTCGAATGTTGCATTACAGGATTCACATCCTTGCAATTTTTAACATTTTCATGCAACATCCTAGAGATGAACTATCAAGCTTGTGCAATGAACTTGCTGTGAAAAGGTTTAGTTACAGTACCTTTATGCTGAGATCGGTATGGCGTGAATATGAGATGTGAAGCTTGCAAAACCCTCCATCATATATGCAATGCCCTTCCAAGGATTCCTTGGCAACAACCGCGGTCTGAACATCTGCAAGCGCATTCCAACATTAACACTTTATTTCACAACCCCAAAACCCGAGGCATTGCATAAATCACGACTGCTCTTCTGGTAATTTTACATCTAAAGACCAACTATTATGTCTAAAAGATCAGTTCCATGAAAAGTCCACACCAAATAAGTTCCATCTAATATAGTTTCCCACATTATCGTTTTTTAGAAATTATACTCCACAGAAACTATATAAAAAAAAGGGCAAAGCAGCATACAAGAATGATGCTAACAACAATGCTAGGTCTAAAGCTGACGCACATGAGCAAACACAGTAAAAATGTTGCATTTGGCATCTCGTCAACTGAATTGGATTCACATGGCTCAATTTCCAGAACAACAGAACCACGAAAATTGTAATCTGGTAAACAATGTCTATAATCTAAATAGAACCATAACAAATAGAATGACTATGGCCAGTAATTAAAGAAAGCATGAACTAGAAACCAACACTACAAAAAAGAAACAAAAGGCAAAATAGATACACACTACATAATCTATGAGATTGTTTTCGGCAACCACGTAGGCATATAACCTTCAAAACCTAGGACCACTGCATTGGATTGCCCAGGCATTTTCACAACTTGGAGCGATTTTCAAAAAAGTTGTAACAATCGTGCGTAACGCGTCTGGTTTAAAATTACCAGGGTACTGAATCAACGCCTGAACTCCTCCATTCTTATCAAACATGGCAATCTTCAGGATAGGCCCAAAAGCAGAGAAGACCTGAGAAGGAAAAATAGTCCATTACTACAGTGAAACAATCAAATCAAAAAGGAAAAAACAGAAGAATGGAGATGAAAGAAGAGGTCAGATACCATGTGTAAAACATCCAATGTCACTGCGTATTGCATGTTCTCGATAGATGCAAGAAGAACATTGCTCTCAGGCTCTAGTTTTTTCCCATCCAAACCCAAACTAAACTGCAATTGAGTATTGGCCACATTTAGATAAAACAGTCCATAACATTTAACATCAGAGTCAAAGAAATATGCAAAAATCTGCTGGTAAGGAGTGGACAGTGAACCGATGGTGCATGTCATGTGAAATGGTTTCAGAGTAAAACTATATGGTTTAAGAGTAAGACCATACAAAGACCAATGGTTTTGGGCAAATAAAAAGTCTAAAATTTAAGAAATGAAGCACACATAAGTCACTAAAATTTTAAAATTGGTAATATACTAATATTCATCCTGAGAACACACTTCTAATGAAGGTAGTACAAGAACGGAACGCCACTAGTGGGGAACAGACTACCCTGCATTTCTACCATGTTTTCAGCAAGCTGTATGTGATTAACATTCTACAGCCTCTTGCAAACTCCACCCTCCTAATGAAGGTAGTACGAGAACGGAACGGCACTAGTGGGGAACAGACAGCCCTACATTTCTACCATTTTCGGCAAGCTGCACGTGCTTAACATTCTACAGCCTCTTGCAAACTCCACATCATCACTATAATCCTGACTTCTATAAACCAATAAACTGTCAATTCCCATGGTTTACCTGACCGGATGCGTCTATAGCTGATGGAGCAACAGGGAGCATAGGATTAGTGTAGTCCCTGAGTCAACAGATGACAGTTTAACATAATGAGAAAAAGCTCATAATTAAACCTTTGAAGATGTGAAAAAAGATGTCCACCCACAATAAAGTAGGATTACATACAGAAATCTGAAACATCAGGGAACTAACAAGAGAGATAAGAAAGTACACTCTGTAAACCGAGAGAAAGAACCTAGTATTTACCCAAATATTCATAAACTCCAACAGTTAAATACTTGATTTGGAAAACATACCTGCTGCGGTGACTTTGGAATTTCACACTCAAATCTGTGTGAGCTGAATATGTGATCTTGAGAGAACACGGACCCAACTCCGGAATCAAATAGCTGAAACATACGCAGGATTACAAATCAAATCAATCACCACATCAGCATATTCAAGGCAAGTAGCATATATATCCACAAGTGCAAATGCAATACTACAAAGTTCGTTAGCGGAGCTTGCATATGGGCCAGAAACTACAAATTCATGTTCTCTACCGTGGTCTATTTTGGACGGCCATGATCTACTGCATTTTTAACCCTAATTGACAGATGCTACACTAGTTTTGACCAAAAAAGCTAATAGGAAAGGCTGAGCAAGTTAGCAGAGATGCAAGCAATAAGGATCATGTGTGTACCCCTCTAGTAGTTTCTTAAAAAAGGGCCCAATAGATGTCCATCCCCAATGTACGAGCACCATATCTACCAATACATCATCCATAACAGTTGATTACATCCTAGGCCAAAAAATAAATCCTAGATCACCTCGGAATGCTTCTTCCATCAAGGGCATCTTTCGCAGAAGAGGCAGTTTCGGAATCAGAAAACTGTACCAAAGCCTGAAATGAAAGTGTTGTCAGGAATAGTAGAAGCCAAAACGAAATTGGTAAGGAAGATGAAGAAGAAAAAATATTCTGCACATGCACATGTACACACGGAGACAGATACCTGGAACCCAGCCGTCTTCTCAAAGGTAGTAATCTTATGCACAAATCCAAAAGCTGAGAAAACCTGCAAGTTTAAATTCCTTTCTGAATCCATTTGTCAAGCAGCACACAGTTGGTAGACTTAGAATTGCAATTAAAGGGGGTTGTGTGTTTGGGGGGGGGGGGGGGGAAGGGAGGGAGGGGAGGGGAGGACGGGACGTGTGCATAACAACAAGAGGAACTTAGATCCAAAATCTTCATATAACAGCCAAAGACCAAGACATCAAAGGGTTGTCTGTAGCAAAGGGTATTCTGAATCTGTACTACGAGATAACAATACCCCAGTTGAAGGCATGCAAAATCGCCAACACCAACACTGAACAATAACACACGCCACAAAAATGTTCACAAAAGACAACACAGAATTTGACGAGCTTTAACCAGTTCAATATTCTAAAAAGTGCCCAAACTTTACTGAATTTGTAGAAAGAACACTTAAAGACTACAGACCAAAAAAATTCCAGTCGCAATTTCAATACATAATTTCAGATCTCCCCTCCTCCCAAGGTACAGGGAGAGAAGAAAATACATGTGCAAGCTGTTCTCTAGCACCGACCAAGTGAGCGGCGATGTGCAGCCCATACTGATCGGGGTCAAGCAAAAACAAGGGCTCAACTTTCGATGTTTTCTCTGATTCGATGTTTGATCAGCCATGATTGTGTTGTCCCCCTTGTGGGATGTGTATTGAACCTTCTTGTATGTCTTATTTTCTGGTCATACACGGTTACTTATTCCCAAAACAATGACCTGAATTTAAGACTATCGACATATCCAGAAAACTATAAAAAAAAAAAAAAAGTCGAAGGATGCAGATTGGATCTCATAAAATCAGAGTTTGGTGATTCCCTAAACCCCCATCCCCACGAACTGTCTGTCACGTGTTTGACTATGAGCACACTTTCTGATTGTGATACTGAGCCTAATAAACAAAAAGAACCTGAAAACGACTATTGAAGGGAGTGAATCATTGCTTAGCAAGACAATGAAACAATATCAAAGCTCCAATACTAACGATTATCCTATAATACAACATTCCAGCAAAAACAAAAAGAAACAAAAGCATCTGAAACTCTTAAAATGGTAGGGAAGGGCAAATGAGGAGGAAGAAGGGAAGAAAGAGCGAGTGTTAAGCAAGGAGAAAGGAGACAAACACACATGCGCTCTTTCTCCTAAGCGTTAAGCTGCCATCGAAGATATATCCTTGATATGGGCCTGCTGATCCATGCATGTTTAAGTCAAATAAAAGTTTTACAAAGCATGACCTACAACTACACCCTAATTACAGAAAACCACCGACAATATTCTTTAAGCAACCAAATTACTTCTTTTTGCAGTGAGCAGAAATATACCTACTTACCAAGTGTAAAACATCAATACTGACAAGTCGTGCATCGTTGCCTTCAATTGTTACCAACAGTACATTTCCAGCGACATCAGCAGTGGTTTTGTTGTTCACTATTTCTTGCCTGTTGGAATATTGTAGGTATACAGTTTTCCCTCTTACCTGAGCCGGTTCCGAAGAAGAAGCATAATACGATATCATTGCAATTGCTTGATTCAATTCTGCCTGGAAAGGTTCAGAAATACACAATTCTTTCTTGAATCATTAGACATTATTAAAAGAATGGACCAGTATAGTTGGATAAATCAAGGTATACTTACAAACTCTATGAAGGCTTGATTTCTGTTTGCTCCAACATTGCATTTTGTGTTGACAACTTTACCAAATGGCTTCCCCAGTTCAATCAACTCTTCCTCTGTGCACTCCCATGGCAAGTTTCTCAAATGGAGCACCTTCGATGGGGTTTGTGTGTAGCGGAACTGTGGCTGACTAGATACAGATGCCATCCTATGCTATAAATCCAACCTGAGTGCACAAAATATCTGAAACCAATAAGCCACAAAGCACAACCCTTATTCAAAATTAGACACACCATCCACAATCCATAAATATAAACTGTAAATTTTGACAACAGTTTAGATATCGCAGCTATAAGAATCTCTTTGACAATCTGAATTCCCTATTTGCTTCACCTTTCTTGCTTCCAATGGGGTAAACCACAGAAAGGGGTACTATGAAAAATAGATAAATTTGAAAGAGAAAATAGAGAAAGGTAAAGTGAGGCAACCCAACAAATAAAAAAAGGGAACGCGTAGTTACACATGGAAATATGTTAATAATGGACATGACTGGAAAGAAAAAGTGCAACTAAGCTAGTTATTTAGTGTGAGTTCGGTTTAAAATGCATACTATCGGGTGTTGCCGGCACATATTCAAGAAACACATAATAAATAGAGAATGCAATAACCGGAAATTTGAACATCTCGTCCATGCCTATTTCATTAGGTTCACATTCCATTATTCATTAGGCAGTTCAAGCTTACCTTTGTAATGCAATCAGAGACTTAGATAATTAGCTATCCAATTTATAGCCCCTTTTGCATACGATGCCCAAAGGTAGTGTATTTACCCAATCTGCCCGTTCCCTATTTATGGGTAAAATCAATATTGTGCGTATTGTTATATCTCTAGTCCTTTCTTCTTGGTCTACCTTTCCCCATCAGTCAAGAATGTTAATTTCCAAGTTACATATTTCATATCCTTACACAACCACCTTCCCTTTTAATCTTTACCGCTGCCTAAATCTTAATCATCCACTACATATCCGTGGCATTATAACATCAATGTTTTTTCACCTCTCCACGTGCGTAGCCTAAAACCACATGCACAATGAACAGAAAAAGAAAAAAAATCATCTCACAATTTTCCCGGGGGGCAGAATTTTTACCAAAGTTCTCACTAACTGGCTAACACCAATCCGATTACCATGACTAAATCCACTATTTTTAAGAAAAATGATGCAGGAGCCCCTTTATTTATGCAATAGACCACAGAACACAATTTGCAAAGGAATTTGATATCAAAGCGCAGGAAATATGCGTTCGTTGTATCTCTACAACAGATAATCGTTCCGTATTTCAATTGCCGAAACAAATCATTATCAATCCCATCAACACACGCGAGTTGGGAGAAGGGATGCGAGAAACGAAGAGTCCGGTTCATAAATGATAAGAATAGAGGATACGCAAGAACTAGGGCATAAGGAACGAAGGAATAATCGATACCTGAGACACGAAACCCGCAGACGTTGTCGAAATATTTTAGGGTTCGCACCTCGCAGAGGATAGAAGAACAGAGAGAACAAGTATCGCGAGGTGGTTGTGGGGTGCGGGGCTAGGCGTACAAAATCATCCCCTGTACCTGCTGATTTGGGCAAAAATTAATTTCCCACGTGTCAAGCGTATTTTAGCAGGCTAACCTGAGGTAAAAAAAATATGTAATTAATGGAAAAATATAGACTTCCAATATTTTTTTTATGGAATTAATATAAAATCGAAGAATTCACATGTGACTTTTGATTGAAAAATTAATTTAATTTATTTCGTATTCCTTGCTCAATTAAAAAATAAGTCAAAAATAAAAATTAAACATGTTCAATTAAAATATAAAAATGTGACTAAATTGGTTCCGATTACTCTCCAAGACGAAATAAAAGAAAGGGGAAGATTCTCAAACGAGAAAAAAGATTCAATAATTTTGAAAGAATTAAATGAGGAACCGTTAAACTCATTGTTGACACCCCGTAGGATCGAGTAAAGAATGACAATTCCTGTTTTGAAGCAGTTAAGGTTATGGCACTATGTGCAATCTAGTGCCCAAGGAACTAGACCTTATGCAAAGTAACTTTTTCACATAAAGCTGATTTTTCTTTATAATTTAGAATTGACTTAAAAGCGCATAAGGATTTTTTGTTATAGTCTTTCATTAAGTTACACGGTTATTTTAACGCTAAGAATCTCTTTTAATAGTCATGTAAAAAAAGTTTTCCCGTTTTCTTTCTGCTGTTACTATAAGAACACAAACACCCTTTTTTATTCCTTATTAATTTTGAACTTTTCGCTCTTTGCTTTGAATTGAAGGCGAATGGAAAAAAATCCCCTAGAAATATTCAACTCGTGATTGGACTTAACCTGCTCCTACCCATCCGAAGCATCATAACATGTCGGGAAACAAGGGTACATACTCAACGTAAAATACAAAACTCGAGGAGTGAAGCAACGGATGACAACAAGACTTCGATTAGTTGTGCACCCCATTTCTATTTCACATGAGGCCGGAACAATTCCATATATAGCATATCTTTTTGCTCAAGACCCTCCTACTATACAGAATTATAATTGAATTGCTTTTGAGACCTCTCGAATTGCCGATTGGTATTAGTATGTTCTTTTAATACAAATTACTTATATTGTAAAATTTGATGGGTAGAATATTTATAAATAAAAGTCAATGCGGTACCAATAACCAAGTAATCAAATAAAATTAATAATGATGACAGGATCCAAAAAAAAATTATGGACCCAAGGGTTAAAAAGTATAGTCCAATTAGTAAGTTCGATAAGATAATTTCGTATCTTCATGCATAAGACATTTTTGTTCTTCCGTGCACAAGACGAGTATCTCATGCATAAAACGAATACTGTGCTAGTATACCATTACAGGAAAGGCAAAACTGAGACCTTTACACTTTAGTCCCCATAACCTCATTCATAAATCTATAATATGAGCTCCTCCAAACCAAACTGGCTCACATTACCCACATAGGTTTCATCAATCAACAGAGTATTACAAGATATGGTATATATCTACAACACGATTCCAACGTATTAAACACACTCTTCTATAGAATGAGAGGAACACAGCCTTCTCTCTCTCAAACCAATTGCTCCTGCACGTCTTCGCGCATAATATGGTATATATCTATGACACGATTCCAAAGTATTAAACACACTCTTCTACAGAATGAGAGGAAAGCGGCCTTCTCTCTCTCGAACCAACTACTATTCCAACTTCTCACGCCAAGTTTCGTAAAGTTGTTGCATCTTTAACACTTTAAACAAATTAGCTAGTCCCCCTATCAAAAACATTAAGCTCCCCAAAATACCAAACCACGGCCAAGTTTTACCCTACGCGAATACAAATAGACAAACAAAAGAATTAGAAATAGAGAAGTACGAAGACAGGAAACCTTGATGATCTATTGGGTCGTTGACAAACAAGAATGTAAATTCATAACAAGGTTTTACGTTTCATTTCATAAAAACAAGGTTATACAAACGTGCGCAAAATGCTAATCGCATGACATGAGAATTAGAATGACTAGATATCGTTAAAGAGTAGATTTTCAAGCTCTTACCTACAATTATTGGAGAACAAAATTAGTATTTGCACCGGGAACAACAAGAACTTCGTATGAAAGTGAGGTTACTGGGTAAGTTTTCTTTTGCTACTTAAGCTCATCTTAGCTTTCAGGTAAGATCTCCCACCATGTAAGCAAGTACTGTTTAAACTCGTTTTGGCAAATTCCATCTCCCTTTGTATTTTGCTTTAAAAAAATTGCTCAATAGCCTTTCTATTGAATTCTAATAGAAAATACCCCTCATCTTCAAAGAACTAAATAGCTCAACCATGACTTGTCTGTCTGTTTGAAACTCAATAATAGTCTCTCATCTCCCAACGAGATGATTCATTGATTTATTTCTACATTCACTTAGAATGTCAATTTGTCGTGGCAAGAAGGTTTCAAGGGATGAATTATAAATTTGTTGGCTTTCCCCTGAGTAAGGATAGAAAGTCTTGCATACTGCCCTAGGCATGTTTCAGGTTTAGCCCTTGATTGGTAGAGTGTCCATTCAAATCAAGTGAAGTAATAGTTTCGTTTGCCCCTTCTATGACACAAGAGATAAACATTTAAGGACGAGATCAACAATGCAATGATTATTGTCTCCTTTTTTACTCTTTTTTAAATAACACGATGTAGTTCTTTTCATAAGATTATCGAATAAAAGAGTGCCTAAATCGAGAGATATAAAGTTTACCAAACAAAAAAATCACACCATACCATATGGATTAACGGATCATTTGAATGAGAGATTGCTTACCAATAAGTCCACACCATGACAGATTAAAGTAGCTTGATCTTGCTCATTCATCAATCAAATTACTTGAATGAAAAGAAACAGAACTCCCAAGAAAGAGAGAAGTGCGCCGACGGCCTGAATCACAGGCACAAAAACCTCTACGAGGGCGAGCTAGGGGTCGAACCAAGAACCAAATCCAGTAATCAATGCCTACGAGATGGGCAAAGAGGTCGTGAAGGTCGACCACGATTATGAGGACTAAGGCCACGAGTAGAATGACAAGGCCCTGCTTGGGCTTGTCTAAGAGTAGAGCGACGAATCCACATAGAAGCAGAACCGTGGCCATTACGTAGAGCGTGGAGTTTATGAATTCCGCACTATTTCGGGCCAGTCTTGGAGCATACATTCGAATCTCGCGTGCTGTTGCTAGCTTCACCATCTTGAATGTTTGTGTGTGTAAGAGAGAGAGAGAGAGAGCGGGGGGAAATTTTCAGAGAGGTCAGGAGAAGGTGTTGATGAAGGGGTTGAGAGTTGAGTGAACGGATATGCAAAAAGGTGATCTGGAGAGAGAGAGAGAGAGAGAGAGAGAGAGAGAGAGATTGAAATGGGTACGTGGCTTTGTGCATGAGTTACGTGGAAGCATTTTTGTTTGGCGGGGAAGAGAGCATAAAGGCCAAAGATTCAGTGTATCAAGGCCCCGTTTGATAAACCTATAAAGGGTTGGGATAGGATTAATAATCCCATGGATTTACTATGTGTGTGTTTGTTTTACCAAAGGGAGTGGGATAAGTAAGGCCATGGGATGAGCAAGCCCCTCACTAGCCCATATTAGCAATACCACGTTGGACCAAGTATATCAAGCCGATCCACCGTTGCCTGTTGAGAGTTACCCATTTGGCCCTTGCCATAGCCAACGTCATTGCCGATCTCGAGCTCGCTTTCTCCAACATCACTTCTGTGCCAGATTGATTCAAGGTAAGAGGAGTTCGATCTATTTCCATTTGATTTGTTTGTTCTTCAAAATCTGATTCGTATTTGTTCTTCAATGAAATCGTTGGTTTGCATCTAGCATTTTGACCCGTCTATGGTTGATTCGTATTGCGCCATTAATGAAGGTTTTATGCAAGTTTATGCTTAAATCTAAGTTTGTATATCTCTTTGTGATGAATAGTTCGATTTCTTCAAATTCACAGGTGCTTTGTATTCATTTTTTTTGTGTGACAAGGTTTGGTAGTGACGAGGTCTGGTAATCTTCTTTCAAAATTAAGTGTAAATCAGTTAAGGGGTGATTTGCCCCCTCTTGAGATCTGGCCTCAAATAATGCATTTGTTTCCGTTCGTTTTCAACCCTGGACAACATACACCAATGAAGTAGAAAGTTTAATCAAATACTCATCCATGGTTTTGCAAGCATATAATATTATTAGGGTTGATTAGTGTAGAAAATATGAAAAGCTTCCTTAATAAATAGTTTTCCCAACTTTTAGGTTAGACAGAGACATCCAATGGATGAGTTCATGTCTCCAAATTGACATTGATTGTGAATTTAGGGAGACGTTCAATGGATGAGTTTATAATATTGTGTAATTCCAGACTTGGTCAAAGGCCAGTGTATGTGTTAATGTTATCCATTTGATTGACTTGTATAATGCATGTAGAACAATGGACAATGAAGACGAGATAGATGACATGGATGAAATGATGAACACTTTTGTCGCCCTACAACAAGTTGTTACGTCCTTGAACTATGCCTACGCCTTTTTCATGACCATGATACACACCGCCATGGAAAGGGTCCAACATAGGGATGTTATTAGAAATCCACATCCATTCTATACGCAATTAGATTGTTTTGTTAAAAATAATGAAGAAGATTGCTTTAACCAACTAGACATGCATTCATACGCCTATGCATTATGGCAAGAGGTGTTGGGTTTGGGTTGTCCAATTCAAGGTATGTGGTTGTAGAGGAAAAAATGGCGATATTTGTGTGGACCTTTGCCCATCACAAAAAGAATCGCCATATAAAGTTTGACTTCTTGAGGAGTGGACAAACAATAAGCAAGTACTTCAATGAGGCACTTAAGGCTGTGTTGAACCTACATAATGATCTACTTGAAGCCTCAGAGCCAATTCCTCCCAATTTCGCTGATGATCGGTGGCGATGGTTTCAGGTAAGTGTTTATCGTATGGATAGTGCATTCAGTCAATGTACTTTTATCATCTATGAAAAGTAACATGTATTATATTTTCATTGAATTGTCTTGGAACACTGGATGAGACCTATGTAGAGATTTTTGTTGCAACTGTTGACAAAACAAGGTATAGAACCAGGAAGGGTGACGTTGCAATCAATGTGTTGGGTGTGTGTTCTCCTGATGCCCAATTTATATATATAATGCATGGATGGGAAGGATCAACATCTGACTCTCGGGTTCTTAGAGATGCTATAAGTAGAGAGAATGGCCTGTGAGTCCCAAACGGTATGACCCTCGAATTGTTAATATTTGGTGAATGGTAAAATTACAACTTTCTGACTACATATGAGCCTACTTTTTGAACAGGTTATTACTATCTTGTAAACGCAGGCTACACTAACGGAGATGGCTTTTTAGCACCCTATAGAGGCCAACGTTATCACTTGAGCACGTAGAAGAATTGTCATACCCCTACGAGACCCCAAGAGTTCTTTAACATGAAGCATTTTGCTGCTCATAACGTGATTGAGAGGTATTTTGGAATAATTAAGGCAAGGTGAGCTATTTTGAGGTCTCACTTTTTCTTCCCAATCAAAACACAATGTCGCATAATCACTGCGTGTTGTCTCCTCCACAATCACATCAGACGAGAAATACCACATGATCCATTAGAACAACATATCCAATAGCAGTTAGACATGCAACCAAATAAGGCAGAGGAGGAATTTATTGATGTCGTAGAAGCAACAGACCAATGGAGTGAATGGAGGACCACATTAGCCACACAAATGTATAACGAGTGGCAGGCCAATCAGTAGATGGGCATTGATGTAGCTAGGCCCCTTAAGTCATTTTATCTGTTTGTAATAACATTCTACAACTTTCTTATTCCATTTCAGACTTTCAGTTGTTGAATTCAACTGCATTAATGATTTTTATCCATCGGGCATTATTGTGTTTGAAATGTACGATGAGTGGACTAAATTTAAAAATGTTAATGGACTATTTTCTGTTTACGCATGCATGTTCCATTGCTAATACTTAACTACGTAGGTATGTCTAAGAAAGCCTCCGGTGTGAAAGCCACAGGCACTTTTGGAACAAGCGTGAAGAGGAATTCTTGATGAATACAATGAAAGAATTGGTCACTGAAAACGCTGCATGAAAACTGGACTGTGGGCAATTCAAAGGGGGCTTCTATGGGGAGTGAAAAGAAGATAATTTTAAATTTCCCAAGTACTGATTTGAGAGGGCACCATCACATTGAATTGAAGATAAAAACTTAGCGAAAACAGTATAACCTCCTACAAGACATGCTTCGAATGAGTGGGTTCGGATGGAATGACATGGAAAAAATGGTCCTAGTGGATAGTGATGACGTGCGGGACAATTATGTTAAGGTACGACGTTATAAACTTATCCCATTAAAAAATGTTAACACTTATCATTGACTTGTGCTTGTTATGTGCTACATAGTAAATTTGTTGTAACCACTTACAGCGTGTCTCCGATGCAAAGGGAATGAGAAACAAGCATTTTTCTTACTACGATGGCTGGCTCAACCTGTTTGGCAAAGATGGAGCTAATGGAGATAACGCTAAGGCTCCAATTGAATCTGTTGCAGCAATGAATAGGGAGGAGACACTTGAGGAAGGGTATTACTCTCTTGTATTTGACTTATCGTTGGGTCATGACATGGATTTCACCATATCTCACAGTACTCCACAATCCGCTACACCACATGCCACTAAGATAACTGGAAAAAAAAAAAAAAAACCCTGACCCAGTGATGAAATTCTAAAAGGACTATCGAAGATGGCTGGAACTTTTGGGACCCTTTTCGAAAACACAAACATCATGATGGTTGAGATGGCGAAGGGGATATGTCATGCTCATGACATGTCCAATGCTATGAAGGAGGTGAATGATGCTGTTCGAGCTTTGCCACTTGAATCCGAACAACGATTGAGGGTTGCGACCATGATAGTCAACAATCCTAAATAAGTTGATTTGTTCTTCATTCTACCTAAAGAGGACAAGCACGAGTGGATTGTCATGCTCTTGAATGGGCTTTTTTAAGACCTGTGTTACTTAGGGTTCATATTTTCGTATAAAACTTATGCAAAGTTGATGTATTCCTCAATGGTGTTTTGTAACTTATCGCCAATGATTAATTACGTCACTTGTGCAACACTTAAGCCTATATAGTTGGCTTTGGGACATGTAATCAGTCCATGTGTAGCCACTGCTGCTTTTGGTACGTTCAGCCTCTCACCTATGTATTTATGATACATTGGCTTGCATATATTTTTGGTATGCTACAGGTTTTATATATGGTGTTACATATTTATGGTTTTTTTATCACCTCCATCTGTGTATGGTCTTCTTTTTTGTTTTATGTCTATCATATGATGGTTGAGTTATGAACCTGCATGTATGAGTTGTTTGTGTCCTGCATATTAGTTTATGGTACTGAAGTTACACTGACCATATTATGTTTTGTGAGTTCAAAAAAACCACAACATTTTTAAGGGAATATGCATTCAATGAACTCAAATTCACATTAAAAGGTATTCATTTCATGTGACTAACAGCCAATTAGGGATGCTTAGGCCAACTTATTTTTATTAGCTTTTAGATGGTCTAATATTGTTTGAGTTATGAGCATGCCCTTTCAAACTTTCAGCTACATCTGGGCTATGGTCTTCTCCTTGAAATGTGGGTAGTTCTCTTCTAACTAAAAGTGTATAAGATGTTGTTGCTGCTGTAGTTTATTGCGATTTGTGATCTCATTTTGCAAATGTTATTCTGATCTGCATCATTTGAATAGTTAATTACTTCAATGTTGCACCACTTGGGCTATTGTTGCAACTGTTATTCTCATCTGCATCATTTGCTGCATTGTCCTGCTTGTGCTGCATGTGCTATCCAGATCTGCATCTGATTTAATGCAGTTGCTTGTGCTGCTTCTCTTTCTGTAGCCATTTTTGTTGGTCTATTAGCCTCAGTGGTTCTTTTCAAGAGGTGTGGACTCAAGAAGCTTATATATTTGTTATTCTGATCTACATCATTCATTTAAGACATGTTTGTTAGTTGGGTTGAATGCCCATATCTGTGCCCCCTCTTTGCTTTGGACTTGGATTCAATTTGATTTTTTTACACGTGTTCATTCCCGAACATCTGTTTTCTACTTCTTTAGTCCTTCTGTTGATGTAAAAAAATATGTGTCTACACTTTAGACTGTAGTTGTGGCTGCTACTATTTTCATCATAAAACTGCATTTGTGGCTATACCTGCAGTTCTAAATGTAGTTGTTTTTGCAATCATCATATTGTTTTTATAGACTCTGTTTTGCTGAAATTTTGCATAATGTGTTAATGGCTTTTATCAGTTCTTTAGATTGCACAAAACACAACTATGTTACCATATGTTTCTGATCTATTTTTTACTTGGGGATAATTGTTTGTCAACCTACTGTTGAAGCTGTTAGTAGGCCTCTGCTGCATCTATTTTCTTTAATCAGTTCATGTGTGTGTTGCTGTAAATTCACATTTCCAGCAGCTGCCTATCTTACCTATTGCTTCATATGTCAAAGAGTTACCTGTTTGTGATCTAACTATAGTTTGTGGGATCATGTTCTGCACTTTGGTTATATACATATCTCACTACAGCTATTGCATTTTATGGTCTCTTATGGTTAGTACATGCTCAAACTCTAAAGCAACTGAATTAAGTTGATCCAATCTAGTGCAGAATGTGATCATGTTCACTACATAAGTTGTACTTAATGCACCTGCTATCAGTCATGTGATCATGTGTTTTGCACCAGTTTTTGTATGTCTGCTATACCCCACTGTTGGTGTAACTTTTGCGAGCTAATGTTGCATCTGCTATAGTCTACTGTCACCTGGGACTATTCTTATGTTTGGTCTCACATGTTTCTGGAATTGATCCTACTGCTGTTTTGCACCAATTTCACCATTGTTGTTTGTTATGGTCTATTTAATAATGTTGCAATCGATCCTGCTGCAGTTGGTAGTGCAATCCATTCCTGGCCAGTAACACTGCCTATTTGGGCTAATTTTATGAATGGAATCTGGCTGCAGCTATTGCAACAAAACTGGCTAGTAACACTACCCGGTTGAAATGCAGTTGTGGTTGGATGCTGCTAGATATAGAGGATCAGTACATAAGTTTTGGTGTAATCAGAGTTTATGAACATGCTCAGTTTTTTGCAAGCTACGAATGATAGCGAAAAAATTCTATTACGTTGTATACGTGGAATGTACCCCGGGAGTCTATAACTCTTGGACAACTTGCAACTAATAAGTTTCTGGATATCCGTGTGCGCTTTTTAAGAAATTTGGAACTTTGGATGAGGCCAACACTGCATTTCATACGGACTACACTACCACGAGGCCTATTGGAAGAATTGAAGCGCTACTTGACACTAAAGTCCCGTTGTTACCAAATGTTGAACAAAGTTTGACAAACACCGACCATGTTACGCATGAACACGTGGTTGGACAGTCACGATGTGGACATAATTGTGCTTGGTTGGTGTAGCTATGTCCCTCTTAGTCCAATATGTTGTATGGTATTTTTTTCTTCTAGTCAAAATTAGAATTAAACTTTGTGGCTTCGAATTTGAACAATGCCTTTTGGTTTGCCAAAAATCATGAACTTGTCTAATATAATTTGAAGAAACAAATATGTTGTATTTGGAGTCACTAATGTACATTGTGAAATGGTTTTTGTAAGTGCTATCTAAATGATCTTGTTTGGTAAGTGTTATCTCAATGATATTTTTAGTTCCATTATGGGTCTAAAATTAGTATACGAAGGGAATAGATAAATAAAACAACTAAGATTGCTCATATTTTATTTTCATTTATTTTCAAATAAATATATAAATCAAATTAAGAAATTGCTCGTTTTTTATTTTTTTGACCATGAATTCCATTTTTTAATTCTTCTGGAATGACCAAGATAAATAATTAAACATTCTAGGTGAGGGCAATTTTGAAAATTACGTAATTTAATCTCATCCCTTCCTTTTGCAAACAAACACTAACCCAACACTATTAATCATATTCAGAGTATAAACAATTATATAACATAATTTTTAATAATCCCTTAGTATTACGAATTTTATTCTAATCCCACCACCTTATGAATCTCAACCAACGAAGAAGTATATCAAATGAGGCCTAAGGCCTTTTGGCCTAAAATTTTAAACATTACTATGATTATTTCTTTCAGATATTTTGTTAAATCCACGCTAATGTTTTTGAATTAATCACTATTCTTGATGTAAAAAAATTTAGAAAGTAAAAAATTATGATTAAACTCTCAAAACACACGTTAAAGACCAAAAAGAATCGAACAAAACAATTGTTTCTTGTCTTTAGCGCCGTTTTTAAAAATAGGATGTTATAATACACTTTTGTTAAGTAAATTGAAAATAAAAAATAACTAAATTACATGTGTTGTGATTTTTCACACTAAATGATACCAACTTATAACCCGAGAGTATTACGTGAAAACGACACATGATAATCGTAAAATACCTAATAATTTTTCAGCCTCCGCATCACTACAATAAAATACACAATCACTGATGATAATTTAGTCGCCGTTAGTTGGATATTTGGTCGCCAAATGTTTTTCCTGACCAAATTGTGTAGTCGCCATCTCGAATTTGAGGCCGGGAAACTAAAAATTTAGGCTGTCACTAAACATCACTTTGGCCAACCAAACACATTTAGTCGCCAAACAAATTCCTAAAGGGATTAAATGGCACTTTCGGCGACCAATATTTGGGTAGTCGCTAAACAGTTACATATGTAACTTAAAACAGTGAAAATATATGCAATAATAGCTTTTTGGTCTCCCTGTCATTCGTTGCAATCCACTAACAAAATGCATCAAAAATGCTACATTCCAATTGAACAATATTTTTAAAAGCATTTTCCATCCAACAAAATCATTAAACTATCACGACTTGTATTAAACAAAACATACCCATTGTTAAGACAATGATCAAGCATCGCAACTATTATGGTTACAGCTTGCAATGAATCTTAGGTGATCAAATAAGTTTTGGTCGGTAATTGTCAATTTTCGGAGACTAATTTCTTTTGATTGGAAAATTTAGTCGCCGTAGGTGTTTATTCTTACGGGGGATATTAGTGTTTGATGCATTAGAGCATATGTTGCTTGAAGTATATTCAACTCTTCAAAACTCATTGGATGGTCAATGATAAGAGTTTTATGATCGAATGGTCAAGAAGAGCGCATTCATTTGTATGCTTATACATTTTTGAGAGAAAACCATTCTGTTTCATAATATAGATCAAATTCAAAATTCAGGTACTGTAAGTGTCAAATGGAGAATGCAAAGATCATACAGGAAGCCAAGCACAAGTGCATCAACTGTTTTCTGGACAAAGAAAATCAAGCCTCTCAAACAAGCATATCCTTGTAAGGGGTTAGGGATGTAGTTGGAGCTACCGCCAATTGCCCTTCTTCTTCGCGTGATCTCCTCCTCCTCCTTTCCTCTTCCAGGATGAGGGGAACGCGTCCTTCCCGCCTTTGAACCAATCGCTCTTGTGCTCCACCACGCAGCTTCTCTAGCCGAGTGCCATTGGTTTGCTGCATCTTGAATACTTTCAACACATTGGCTAGTCCCCCTATGAAAAACATTAAGCTCCCGAATATTCCAAACCACACCCATGTCCATCCCTGCACAACCAGGGCAACTAGGTATAATGAAGACATTACAACTAGGTATAGTGAGAATATTACGTTGTAATGGACCAGGTTGGCATCGGATCTATACGGTAAGACCTAGTTACCATGCGAGTGCAATGGACCAAACCGAAACCTAATGTGGTCTGCATAGCCTTCGGCAAAGAAAATCAGTCACTACTTCACATATTTGTTCAAATCAACCAAACTATTTCTTTTACGATCTATAATGGATACACCAAGGGATGAGACGTTGTGTTGAAAATACGAGCTCCTTGTAAGGGAGCAACTCGAGATAGCTGCCCTTCACTTAGAAAGAAAAGTTAATTTTTCATCACGCACTAGTTCCTATGTCTTGTCGGTGGAATAGCTTTCTTGTGTGATTAGTAGCTCCTTTCAGCAGCACGATGCACCACTATTTAAATTAAAAAAAAAACACATACTCGGCGACATTATACAACTAGGAGACGGTCTGATCAAACCGGGGATATATAAGTTTTCCGGAGACAAAAACTAGAAAACCATCTGATATACGGGCTAATTGTTCAAATCTAAGAACGCTTACCAATAACTCGAGGCCATGGTGGATTGATCGGGCTTGCTCGTGACTGTTGAGAATGGCACCCACAAGGAACAAGCAGCACCCCATCAAGAAGGGAATGTGAACGCTCACTTGCAATATTTGGATATGCCCATCTGCCCTCTCGTAGATTTGACACGCGTTATTAATCGCCCCGAGCAACCAGAAAACAGACCCGGCGATCAACAAGTTCAAAGCATGCTTCTCCAATTTACGATCGACATAACCCTTTATCATCTACGGTAATGGTAAGTGCAACATGTTAAAACATTTGTAGTGAGGGAATTTCAATAAGATCAAAACACAGTAAGATAATTAAACAAGACAAGGAAATCTAATCGCATCGAGACTCTGTATGTCTTTTTTGCCTCTGCGTTCTACAGTTATCTAAGCTTGATTCACATAATCAGGTAGTATTTTAAGTCCTGTCAACTTTTCCAGAATTTATATGATTATTTTCCCTAATTACTCATGCTTCCAAAGAGATAAAAGAGGATTATTTCCCAAAATTTAAATACACAAATTTCCATTTATAGTACATAATTGTTTTCATGCCTTGGTTAAGTAAGTTCCCAATTTGATGCAAATTTGGCCTTTACGCAGTTTGTGCATATTGCTAGAATTCACATTGACGAGTCCAAATTGGCTTAGCTCGGCACTTGATCTCTCGGCGTTCAGTTACTTAGTACCCAGTTATTCAATACTCATACACTTAGCATTCAGCCGATTAGAAAAAAAAACTGCTCAATTTTCAGATGCTTGGCACAACACTAATAGCAAACATTCAACCTTGTAGGAATTGTGCCGCTCAGTCAAAAGGAACAATCATGAAACCGCACAACAAGATCCTGCAAATAAAGCTTTAGATTACCTCAGAATTTCAACCCTTAATAAATGACCCGCTTCTCCTAACAAGAAATAGAAACATGATCAACGGCCATCAACACACCTAGAATCCCTCTGTCATACCCCTATAAAAATGGGTGCAAGACCAAAGCCAGTAATAGGGTAAGTTTCCATACACACACTATATACTCTCTCACATACAACTTCTATATATTGATAACTGACTTGATCGCTAGTGTATCATTGGCCGAAAACCACTCCGAATCGAACTTGTATGCAGGAAGCACCGCAAAAGTATGTGGACAACCATCACGTTTGGCATCGTTACACACAATCAACTATGTAGAAATCCAAATGCTGTATGTCCAACCAATCCAAAATACTACTCTACCCATTCAAAGTTAGAAAAAACCCAGAAAATTAAATACAAGTTTGAAGAAATTACGAAACGAAAATTATTTCTTACCAATTTGAAGAAATTGATAACACTAAACTTACTTGGATATACAGAAAGAGAATACCCATGAAAGTGAGAAGAGACCCAAGCGCCTGAACGAAAGGGACAGCAAACTCGACGAGGGCGAGCTGGGGATCGAACCCCATCAATGGAAACCAGTAGTCGATGGCCGCTAGATGGGCAAAGAAATCGTGGACGTTCACCACAATCACGAGGCCTAGGGCTATGAGGAGGAGGAGGAGACCCGTTTCGGGTACGTTTAGGAGTAGAAATACGAACCCACATGACAGTAAGATCGTAGAGAATACGTATAGCGCCGCGTTTATGTATTCCGCTCTGTTTCGGGCCAGTCTCGGCCCGTACGTTCGGCTCTCTCGTGCCGATGCTAGCTTCACCATTCTGACAGTGTGTGTGTTTGTGTGTGAGGGAAGAAAATTTGAGCTCTTTTAGAGAGAGAATTTAGTAGACAGTCACAGAAGCGAGAAGGTGATCTGAGATAGCGAGGAGAGAGAGAGAGAGAGGCGGGGGAGAAGGACGAGGTACGTGGCTTCGTGCATGAGTTACGTGGAAGAGACTTTTGATTTCCCGTATACCATATGCAAACACGTGGCGGCCCAAACAAATCCTCTCGATAAAAAAATGCTAGGTTTTTTTTTTCTATTAATTGGGTGACAATATTTAAGAACCACCTCATAATCTCCTAAAGATACTTACTTGAAAATATTATTTTTTTGAACAAGAAGCTATGATATTATATTTTTCTCTAAGAAACAATAATCTAGGAGCATTAATCCTATAGTAAAGTTTAAAAGGCTGAGTCATTCTTTCTTGACAAGTAGTTTTTTAAAGGTGGATTGAAGTATAGGGGTTCGGTTCGCTCTTTCATATAACAATTTTAATTTTTTGGTCATTGTTCATAAGTTGTGGATAAAACGTGTGAGATACGTCAATTCGTTTTGATGATAAATGTTCCTAATTCAGTTTGGGGGGTTTATGAAGGAGTAAACCTACTTATTCAGAGACAACGAGCGGGGAATGACTATATATTGTTTATGCAACGAGTTGCTATTATAAGTTGAAAAGGATCAAAAAAATACCCAAATTGCTTATCGAACAAATTCTCCTAATTACCACTTCTCCATCCAATTACAACTCGCTAAACATGGGACAAACGCTTCCAGATGATAATTGCAGAATAATGGTATACAGACGACGACCTTTGTGTATGATGGTTTTATGATTATCACTATCCTATAGAGGTTACCCAACTCATATAGACTTCTTTAAGTCATGTTCTTTGGTACCAGCTCCTGAAAAATTTGATCTGAAAGAATAGAACCGAGATCAATCAATAAAGTAAGGGACAAAACTTCTACGACAACTTTTTCCCTCGTGTAGTCATCAGCCTTCCTTAGCTCCCACTTTGTCGCTTCTGGCGAAGCTATGCCTCATACTTCAATCGTCTATCTTTTAAACCAAAAAGAAAAGATCAAAGTTTTCACCCACTTTATGAGTGGTTGATAAACTCCGGTTGTAGTTTTCTTTGAAAGTTCCATAACTGTGAGGGTTTAACAGAAAATACTCAAAAATTCAATACAAATGCATGTATGGGCTATGGGCTCCACAATAAGAATCCATTTGCTTTCCAAAGGGTAACGTAAAAGTTTGGGCAAAGAATCTAGAATCCACGAGGTACACCACTGGGCCAGGCCCACATAGGTTTTTCATGTAGGCCTGGCCTGCTGGTATAGCAGTAACTGTGACGGATTAGGCCCACTAATTATAGATACCCAATCAAGGTACACATTTGGCCCGGAGTTTTATCCCAGTAACTCCTTGCACCATTTTCTGGGCCGAGCTATTTCTTCTCTTTTTCTTTAAACGGATTTCGTGGTTTGAGGAAAAATCTCAAGACATTTGCGGCTTCCGATGCTACCAGAAATACCTCTAAGCTTCTTTGGCTATTTTTTTTATTATGCATATTTATACCACTATGCTTTAAGACTCATAGTATTAGCTAAATTAGTAGGGATGATATTTTCATAACACCTTCCTTTCAACCTAATTAGGAACTCGTAGTTAGATTTCTCTAATCGTATTCACAATAAGCTCTTGATGGATATGAGAACTAACGACCTGACTAAGGTGTGTGGTATGCTCGGATGAAGGGCTTCCTCAGCTCGAGAACGTACTTAGAAATCTTTTGCTCAGTTAGAATATGTGCATAGATTGGTTTGGTCTAATTAGTCATGCGCTCCTTGACTCTCTCCTAATCATGTTATCACGAAATAATGATCTATCTCTTGTAATAGTTATTCTATTTTTGATCTCCTAATGGATAAGGATCATATAATCCACTCTGGTGCCGTTCCTATCATTAAGAAACTACTTTCTAATTATGCTCCATGATACTGGCAAGGGAATCCGTATGCCTTTATAATCTAATCTAACCTTATGGTATAAGGTATGGAAACTCTGTCATTCTAAATATTAAGCTCTTTCTTATCATTTTCTCCATCCTAAATTCTAATTTAGGCATAAGGGGGTGTTGGCAAGACACCACTGCGGTGTCAAATTTGTTGTAAGTTTGAGCGAGCTAGAGACGCCATAATCTGTTTCATTAGTTTGTACGTGAAAATTGAAAGCAAAATTCATTCGGTCCGTTGTTCTTCTATATGGGGCAAAGACGAAGTTAAGAAAGACATCATAGACATAGACAGAAGAACAAGAGTAAATGCTGGATATTAAAAAGAAAATCTGTGAAAAAAATGCATTATTGCATTCCCCATGCCCAATCAATTGTTCGTCTTTCCTCCAAGCTAACTCTAAACTAGGTGACCCGTGGTATATAGTAAAGCAGAATTTGTTTTGTCCGTTGTTTTTCTATATAAGGCAAAAACAAAGTTAAGAATGACATCATAGACTGAGACAGAAGAACGAGAGTAAATGCTAGATATTAAAAAAAAATTCTGCGAAAAAAATGTATTACTGTAGTCCCCGAGCCCGATCAATTGTTCGTCTTTCCTCCGAGCTAACTACAAACTAGGTAGCCCTTGGTAAACACACTATATATTGAGTACTTTATTGGTTGGTACAACTTTTATTTTCTGGGCTGATAGGTCTTGCTTTTAACAGTAACTATTCCAATAGGGTAGATGGACCATTAGACTTGAGCAGATATAGCATTCAGAATATTGCTGGGCGGCCCAACTAGTAGTCCCACCATTTTTATTCCTTTTGTACTCACCCATGCATAATATTTAATGGTACTTGTATTATGCAGTATGGGAATATAAAATTTTTTTGTTAACTACTATTTAACATTAAATATAAAAGTTATATCAAGAGAAGGGTCAATCAGGCAACCAAGAAATTAGAGTTTAATTGGGTGATTGTGAAAATCTGTGCGATAATGAAAAATGAATGTTTTCTCAATAGGAAAACAAAAAAGAGAGAAGATAAATTTTAGTGTTTATGTAGATTTTATGATTTATAATTTGTTTTTTAAAAAGAGATACCATGTCATACGCTTGCTTAGTATAGAATAAAAATATGCAAATACCATGAAATGCATGTACAACTCCTTGAGAAATCGATCGACATAATTAAATATTCTTCTAGCTGGTTTCCACAATCTAACTAACCCCAACTAGTTAAGAAAGATTACTTGTAACGACGGGCTCCCTCCTTATATAACATCATATGGTTTTGGTTTCAAATTTTATGGACTCCCTTATTCCTGTATTGTTGCATTACATTTGATTTGATGCATTCACAATTTTAAAAGATATTGAACAAGATAGGTCATGATTTTTTTACATATAATACTTAACTTTCGCATCCATCAAACAACATGGTACCCTTAATTATTTATTCAAACATTCATCGAGACTCCCTCCTAAATGCTCGATTTCACAGTTAAAGTATCACATTGTTCTAAATTTGACTTACACCTCAGAAAGGAAAAAAGGGCAAAAAGAAAACTTTAGGCACGCTCATATTCTGTGTGGAGAGGCTGATTTCTACTACTTTTTGTCCCCCTGGAGGCATTCAAGAACCAGGCATGCATTGGGGGGTAGATTCTAATAAATTTCTATGACATTAGGGACCATTTGCCTTCACTTTATTATCCATAAAGAAGATATCGTACATGCAACCATACTTCAAGAAAAACACAATGTGGAATTCGACTTAAATGGCAACCAAAAGGTAATGAAATTCCTATCATTTTTCTTTCCAATTAATTTCTTTAAATACCAATTGTTCCCAATTCAACTTTTGGCATACTTTAATGTTCACTTGTCGCTGTTTTGGGTTGGGACCATTTTATCATAATTTGATATACATTGTTCGAGCTGATCAGAGACGGATCTAGAATTTATAGACACTGAGATTAAGTATTTATAACAATTAACATATATTGATGAATCCGATTTGGCTCTGATCAATAATAGACTCATCAACGGTCGGTTAATATTTTGGGCCACTCAGGGACAGCTCAACCGAGCAGTTTGGTTGACTAGCTGAATGACCGATCAGGCATATGTTAGAACGATCAGTAGATTTTCATCCTGATCAGTTAGAGTCCGCTCAGTAACACTGGGCTCGATTTTATCCATATGAACCAAACGGCATGGGCCGACCAAAAGGGCCTGTATGGGGCATTTCTGGTTACCCAGAATTGGCGGGTCATTCTTCCCATTATGGAATGGAAGCCTGATCGGTGGTCGTAAGCCCTCTTAAGATCAGCCCAATATTGTCCAAACTATTAATAGGGACCTTTGTCCACTGGTCACAGGTACGCTCCCATTCACACAATCAGTACATTCATGCCTACTCTGCATTCTTGTTACTAACTTAATCATTGAAGGGTCCTTAGCCGAACACAGTCATCGGACTTGATTGTAGGTGTCCAAGCAGAAGTACAAATCACCTCACCATTTTTTCACACCATCTTATATAATTTTGTGAGACAAGACATAATATTTTGTGGGATAATTGATCCCCACTTCTCACTATGTACATACACAATTGGAGTTGACTATAAGAGTTCTTTTCTAAACATCCCATAGGGAAAAATTATTCAAACATAATGCTAAAATGTACTCGGATTTTTCAAAAAAAAAATACTTCTATTGATAATTTATAAAAAAAAATTATAGAATATAGCCGAATTTATTGAACACAAACCTAAATGAACTATGCAATGATAAACTGGAAAAACAAAACATAAACAATAATACAAATACGATGCCAAATGGAGTCCTTTGGATTCACAGTCCCCTTAAAAACATATTCGTCGTCTCACCATGAGTGTTATAGGATTGCACTAACATCTATCTCTCACGATAAAATAACTCACTCGAACAGAAAAACACAATCCTTCGTTCCCTATCGAACTTACCATGCTTGCCTCTTTCTCACACAAGGAAACAAAATTTAAGAATTCTTTGTAGACGAAATTTCATGGGCCAGTATTGAAACCAAAATCGAGACTGGATATTTATAGACGTGCAGAAAAAACTTTTCAGACGCAAAACCATTGAGGTCTTTGAGTTGCATACATAAATAGAGGCATGAATGGAGATTCTTTAGCTGCGAAACAGATGAGATCTTCTAGTTTCTGTAAGACCTCCGGTGCATTAATTCATTCACAACCTTTCAACTTTCCAAAGCATCCAATGTGCACATAGTTCATTGTTATTGAGAGACATTTTTTTTGGTTATATCTCATTACGATCGAACTGTTTTGGTCTTTAATTTACTTGGGATCTCCAAAGGACGTTGAGCAGTAAAAAGCCACACATATTTTTCACTAATCTTTTTTTTTTTGCTAACCGAGATATCCGGACGGCTCGAGAACCAAGGTAGTATATATGCTTTGGGGGTCCCTCACCTAATGCCGATTAGTCATTGGGGCCCTGAAGTTAATGATGACCAGGTAAACCTCCAGTGGCCCTCAAAATTTGCAGTTGTCGAGATTCGATCTCCGGATGTCTGGATTTACAGCTCGTCCCAATCTCCACTTGAACAAACCCTTGGGGTTAAATTTGCACTACTCTAGCTTGGGGGTTCTTTAGGGAAAAAAGAAGTTCATTAGGTATTATTTGAGAATTTAATTTTGGTTCTTTAGTTATATAAGGAATATTTTTGACGAATTGAAGAATTAATATTCGAGATATTGTTGATACCATGCGCTAATACCACGTCAAATCTAAAAACCATTATAATGCTGTAGAACAGTCAAAATACACTGAGAAAATAATGTAAAGACTAAAACTACAGTAGTCGAGATGCTATTAATTCTTATGAGATTAATCTATACTGACTATAGATGGCTTTGATTTAGTTCTAATTAGGTCTCCTCAGTTGTAAACGTTGAGATTGATCTATTAAAGATTAGTCAAAATGCACGTAAATTAACCAGAACACTCTAAATTATAAAAAACCGTACCATAACAGCACTGAACAATTTTTTCATACTTTCCAAACTGAAAAGGGTGAGAGAAAAAAAATCACACCCTTTGCGTGCAGATAATAACTGCGCAGTAAATTTTAAAAAGTTATATCAGAAAATCTAGCAGACAAGTAAAAACTGAAAGGGAGACTGAAAGTAGAGTTCATAGATCGATTAATGCCAAAGTTACACTACCACATGTTCCACTACAACTCATGTCTGATCTACTGTTTACATCTGCTGGTTAAAAAGTAAATAATGGGTGGTAAATTCCCTCTTTCTCCTCTCTCCTCTCTCCTCTCTCCTTTATTACAGCGTCAATCATCACCAGAAAGAGAGATAAAGAGGGTGCGTGTGTGTTAGTGACTCTTAGCAGAATGTTTGCTGAATATGGTGAGCGAGTTCCTCGGCGCTGAGCTGGCATTCGATTCCAATCTACAGAAAATGGTTTCAAAATAAACAATCAACCGGTTAAAATTATATATATATATATATATATATATATATAGAGAGAGAGAGAGAGAGAGAGAGAGAGAGAGAAGTACCGTACCTTGGTGTCGTCAACAAATGGATATTGATCATTACAAACTATTTATGAAGCCATATGTTATGTCCGGCTCCATGCACTACGTATCTGAAGTACTACTACTACTATGCATAATTATTTCATCTGAATTTTTTTGGTGTTTGTTAGAGAGAGAGAGAGAGAGAGAGAGAGAGGACGGAGAGAACCACCACTGAGTTGCAAAATTTCTGAATTAAAATTCTGTTTGTTATTTTATTTTAAAAAATTTGACGTAAAATAAAAATTGTAAGTTTTTTAAAATAAATGTAAAAAAAATTATAAAAAACAAAAGTTAGTCCAAATAGGGTCACATTTGGTTTCTATCTCTTTTGGTTGAAACAAAGAATTATCACCATCCTAAAATTAAATGCAATACGATTCTTATAAATTTTTTTTGTAAAATAACTCAGAATATTCAGGTGAATTTAAATGTATTTCAGTTAATCTCTTATTAAAAAAAAATCAAGACTTTCTTATAATTCGAGGTTGTCTTTCTCTCCTTTTTTGCTCCTTTCTCCTTGTAGAAGGAAAAAACACTAACGTTGTGTACCCAAAATATTTTTTTGAAAGAAGAGTACTGTTATAGTCCTACAAAAAATTCTCAGAAAATATCTCCGAATTTAAAATAAAGAGTTAGGGTTCATTTAGTTTTAAAAGTCTACACACAAATCAAGTGAATCTAGTCTATTAATCTTTAATTCTGCGAAATTTTTTGGAGAAATTTCCGGGAACTAAATAATTTCCCCTTTTTGAAATAGGGTCTCATTTGGTTTCTGTCTCTTTTTGTTGAAACAAAGCATTATTACCATCATAAAACTTAATGCAATACGATTCTTATAATGTTTTTAAAAATAGCACAGAATATTCAAGTTAATTTATATGCATTTTCGATTAATCTTTGATATAAAAAAATAAAGGATTTCTTATAATTCGAGGTCGTCTTCCTTTTTTGCTCCTTTCTCCATATGGAAGGAAAAAAAAACACTAACTTTATGTACCCAAAATATTTTCTTTAAAGATGAGTTTCAGAAAATATTCCTGTACCCGAAATCAAGGGTTACTATTCACATCCTAAATGATCTTTCACATTTAGTCACTTTTCTAGGCAAATTTATGCAGAAACACGCAAAACAACATAATTTAAAGGCAAAAACAAATGAACTACGTTGTTTTGTTCGCACTACAGGGCTGCACGACAGTCCCAAATCCGATAAGTAAGTGCTATTGGGAGCAAAATATAGAAAGAAGAAATAAGGGGGAGGAGGTGAAAGATGGAGCTTGATCATATCACTACGTAAGTGTTTTACCTTGATGGTGAAAGAATTAAGCATGGTTTCATCGACGGTGCTGATGCTGACATGAAGGATTTCAAGTGAGAGCTCTTGAATGGCTGATATTATCTTCATAGCTTGACCCGGGATCCGAGGAGATGCTGTTTTCAGAAGCAAATTCGGGCCAGAAAACTTCACCTCCACATCAGCAATGGCTGACTTTGAGTTAGCAACAAGCTCATTAGGATGGTTGTCAATGGAGGAAGAAGGTGTAGAAGAAGAGGAAGAAGGAGATGGCAATGGAGAAAGGTTAAAACCCTGCTGCTGCATTAGTCTTGGAGGCCTGTAAGGGCTGCTTGGTTGTGGGGTTCTTGGGCTTATGGGTAAGTTTAATATTCTTGGACTTAGAGGTGGTTTTCTAGGGCTAAGTTGTGAGGGTCTTGGACTTGGGATCAGCCTAGGGCTTAGAACTTCACTGTAAACTTTTCTTTGTTTCTTGGACTCAAGTGAGTGGAGAACTTGCTGTAACTCGTTGATGTAGTTCACGACCCCTCCTATTATTGATGCTTGATCTCCCTAAACAACATGAGTTTAAATCACAAATGATGATTACTTTTAGAGAGAGAGAGAGAGATCAAATCTAAATGTAAAATGTTTGTAAAAAAATTAGTCAAAAGTGCGCATTCAGACACAAAAGTTTCAAGTGGTCTAGCTCTTTCGAAGATTCTTGTCTCTTGTTCCCTAGCCCTCAGCGACTATTGAAAATTTGAAATTAATTAATCTGTCTCATTCTGCCGTGGCACATCTTGTTGTGGGAATTACATAATATAAAGTCTCATGATCGATGATCGAGCGTAGAATATTGAGTAACTGTTTGAGATGTAATGTTGAAATCTATCTATCTAACGGCCTAAAATTTTTCGATTGAATAAAAAAGTTTTATAAAGTATTAGAGCGTGGTTCATCTCATCTCACGTTAGATTATATTAGTCTCACATTAATTAAGTATGAAATTACTAATCACTAGTATACTGTGAAGACCTCTCTATCCATCCGAACACTTTTTGAGGTTGTTTTTTCGAGAACGAAGAAGTACCGTGAGGAAAGTGCTCACTTTCCTTCCTAAGAGAGGAAAACCCTTGAAAAGGAAAGGCAAACAAAAGCCCCTGAAAAGAGGAAGGCAATTACGATATAATCAGAGTGAAGCTAGACTTTTCTTTTTTCGCATAGGTTTAGGAGTTTTAGAGTAGACAGAGATCGAGTCAGTCTTGTAAAAAAAATATGAAAGAACTTCATAAATCGAATAAAAACAAAATAAAATTTTGACATCGTAACTATTAATTATTTTAGAGCAACCAATTAATGGGACCTATTACAACTTATATATACTTTTTCTATATTTACACAAGCATGATAGTACTAAACTTTGATCAAGCTAGATCTAAAGTTTGTACATGGGGAAGGTAGTGGGAAACAAATATTTTTAGAGCAAATTCGCACCAAATCAAATCCTATTTTTTTTAGTTGACAAAAAAAGAGCTCTTATTGATCTTTATAAAGATAGTACAAAGACTAAAAGAATATCAAGCATGACAACATCATAACAGAAATGTTCGAATATGAACTAAGTTAGTACCCAAGCAATCGACCCGAAACTTTTTATTTAAAGTAGAAGAAGAAGAAAAACAAACATACTCTTTTGACATAGAAGCAAGGCATGAGAGAGCGCAACACAGATAAATGCTCGTTCATCTGCTTCCTTCGATTACGCTCCACAGATATGTGTGAAATTCGCTGTTGGCCATCTGGGTTTTCTTCCTCTGTAGCTGCAGTACTACTACTACTACTACTGATGATCAACTTCTGTCTCTTGCCCTTTGGTGAATTAATTGCGGCTAATTCAGACTCTGACTGCAAATTATTTGATTTTTGTGAACCCAATAATCCAGTTTCCTGATCCAATGGATGAAACTCTTCCACATTTCCCAAACTTTCAAGTATGCTGAAAATGTCTTCGAATTCGGTCTCTTCAAGAAAATCAGTTAAGCTGTCACTACCACCCATTTAGCCTCTCTCTCTCTCTCTCTCTCTCTCTCTCTAGAGGGTGAAATGAAAGAGGAAACTAAAGCAGCCAGATGGTAATGAACATGGTGTTGGGTGGTCGAGATCAAGAAAAGAAGAGGAAAGAATGCCTGAGGGACTGAAACTGTGAAAGTGACCTAACTATCAGAATCCTACTCTTTCTTTAATTTTTGATGGGCCTCTCTCTCTCTCTCTCTCTCTCTCTCTCTCTCTCTCTCTCTCTCTCTCTCTCTCTCTCTCTGTGGTGTCGTTACCGTTATGTGAAGTTCCTGTTTTGGGGAGAAATCACATGGAATTCAGGAGGAAGATGGGAGCACAGAATCCCATGGGGAGAGGAAACAGACTAGCCAATGCGCAAAAGAAAAAAGAGAAGTGCTAGAGAGAGAGGAGAGAGAGGAGGGCAGGGTGTAACAAAAGAGGGAATATTGAGGAAAGAACAAGAGAAAGGGGTTGGATTCTTAAACCACGTTGCCGTCTCCCGTAGCATTTAAGGCATCACACCAAATTGCAGGAATGATAAATTTCGACAAGTTGAAATTGGTTCGGGTTTAATTGGTTTGTAGGCATGAAAGACCGAATGTAGTTGATTCGGCCGATATCAATCCGGATAAGATCGGTTCGCGTCGGAAAATTTTGATGGGTTTAGTTTTCGGCCACATAGAGGAAACAAGACTAAAGAGCCTAAATTAATTCTATATCAATCACATAATTCGTTCGGCAAGATTTTAGCAAATGAAGGTGCTCAGAATTCCGTAAATGGAGTTTTAAACAAATAATTCGCTCCTCCCAACAAGAAAAGGAGAGGGTGATCGGCGGCCAGTACCGGTCTACCGAGAATCCCTCAAACTTCCACCCTATAAAAGGGACTATTAGGCCAAGGACAATATACGTTTTCCGACAGACCCTATACACAATCTTGCATACATCATCTCTAAATTAATTACTAACTTGATTGTAGGAGTCTTTGGCCAGAAACTATGCGCTGATCCTAGGACTTTTGTGCAAAAACAATCGTAGGAGCACGGAGGTCAAGAGCATCCCGTTTTCGACATTGTAGAGTCATTTAGTCTGAATATCGTTCCAACTCATTAGCTTTAATCCAAGAGCTCCTCGATCTCCCTGGTATTGCAAAAATCACAACTAATTAGTGTCTATTGACCTTTGTTTAGTTGAGATGCACTTCGATACATAAGTCAATAGGTAAATTAGAAACTCAAAAAGAAAGTACTAGATTAGGGTTAGAGGTATGATACTTTCTCTTTGAGAGCACCTGTTATACGTGAGCTTGACTTGAGCTTCAAGTCAGAGTATGCATGTGTAGAGCACGTTCTCCCCAATGACACCAGAAGTAATTTTTTCTCATTATGATGTCACCCCATGACATACCAAGCTCCAACTCAAATATATGCCATGTGTCACGGTCGAGACATTTGGCTGCTTGGTGGACACGGATTTGAACCACGTGGCGTGGTTTGGTTTGTTGGGTCATGACTCAGCTCGACCCAAACAACGCAGGCCCATAGGTCCAACTGGTGCACGATGTCTCATGGGACTTGTTGGACTTCGGTTCGGCCTATGGAGTTCCTGAGCTATTGGGCTTGGTCAATTATCCAGCCTCAACTTGATTTGGTCCGACCCCTATCGATGCCAATCTGGCTCACCACAATAACTCCTCAATTCCAACCCAGTAGTTATACATGACCTATTAGCCATAATAGCTAGCCGGAATATCAATTTCCATCTCCAACTCAGTCTTCATTGGACTAGTCTCTTGCCTGGTTAAATGTAGGCAACGTATTTGCACTCAGTAAATGCCAAATTACCTATTTGCTCTCTCTCTCTCTCTCTCTCTCTCTCTCTCTTCAAGAATTTTCATTACCGTGTTTACAACACAAGTTTTTCTTTTCAAAATTGATTAAACTAATTTAGATAAATAGCAAAAATAAAGAGTACGTAGAACTGGAACACAGAGACAAAAAAAAATTAGAAGGCAAAATACAGATTTCTTTTTTTTTGGGTTAGGTAAAATAAGGAGTAGGGTAGGAGATGTTCGGAGGACAACCCAGAGCTCTTATTTTTTTACTAAAAAAAGAGCATAAATTAAAGAATGAACCTAATTACAAAAGGAATGTGAATCAGAATGACCCGAGTGGAGATCGGGACGAGTTGTAAATCTAGACATTCCGAGATCAAATTTCGGCAACTGCAAACTTTGGGGCCACTGGAGATTTATTTGGACGTTAACTTTAGATTCCCAAAAACTAGTCGGTATTAGGTAGGGGATCCTCTAAGCATATACTAGCTTAGTCTCCAAACCTTCCGGATACCTCCATTAGCAAAAAAAAAAAAAACTCATGACCTGATTCGTTTGAAGTAGGAGATTGCTAGGATCAGAAACTTTAATGAATCCAACACCTTAAATTTTGCTTTAATTGTGCAATCCATATGTTGTCGCCGTCTTTTTTTTTTAAAATACCAAGAAAATCAAATTAATTATGTGTCAATTTTCCAATTAACCTAGCTCTCTATATGTTAAAAGATTAAAAGTCCGAGCATGATGACATCGCAACGAAAAAGTAAGAATTACAACTAGGTTGGCACCCATGACTCTGACACTTATATATATGTTACCCGAGGCTCCAAGAGGAAAAAGAGAAAGAAAAAGAAATCTAATTTTTGGCGAAGAATAAATGATATTTGTATACTTAGCAAAGAATAAATGAACACATTAAAAGAATAGAGAAGGAAGAAAACTCGAAAAAAAGGGTTAAAGTGGCTGATGTGAAATGATATCTAATTTTTTTCTTTTTAACAAAAAGAAGAGAATGCTACGCGAATTACTCCTTTTTAGTATAGAAGTTCAATCAACAAATGTTAGGCCGAGTGCAGCTTATTAATCCAAGTATTAGCGTTATGTTGAGAATAATTTCAAAGCCGACGTGATATCAAATTTGAGTAAAAAGAAGAAATATAGTTTTGTCAACTAAACT
>JABCMJ010025685.1:0-12066 GCA_014822125.1 Arbutus unedo | reverse complement strand
ATATATATATATTTGCGTTTGGACCTCTATCTGAGCATCTCTGTAGTCAGTACCCAATGTTACTGGTCCAACTT
The DNA here is from genome assembly GCA_014822125.1 of Arbutus unedo. Lineage (NCBI taxonomy): Eukaryota > Viridiplantae > Streptophyta > Magnoliopsida > Ericales > Ericaceae > Arbutus > Arbutus unedo. Next base: position 11,992 of record JABCMJ010025685.1, on the reverse strand, counting down.
TATTCGAGTGGAGTACTACTATTATAAAAGATTACCTCAAAGGCTCAAACCTAATTAGGTCAAATAGTAGTAGTAATGATTTTGGCTGCTGGGCTATATATATTATCTTCATGACATGACACCCATACCATTTATATACCATCACTGATGCATGCCAAGCAGTCCAATCAGAATGACAGTTCTAAAGAATTGGGCATCATGTGGCTACAGGGGCATTTTTGTACATGTGTTCTGTTTGATGGAGATGACTTCATGGTTTGCAATCTGCAGTGCAACATCTTCCATCTTTACTGATGTGAGAGAGAGAGAGAGAGAGAGAGAGAGAGAGAGAGAGAGAGAGACGCCACGGTTTTGATCATCTACACATTCATCTTCACCATTCTCATATGGTGGTGTGTATATACCTGCCTTCAGACATAGACGGAGAGAAAGAGAGAGAGACAGCAACAAGAGTGGGCGGACGAGATAAGAAAAGGGAATTTGGGTTGGGAATCGAGCATTTGGAGAGAGAGAGAGAATCGGGTATTGGTACGTCATTCCATGCATTTTCTTCTATCGCCATCACCTCTCACTTTGCCGAGCGCTTGTCTCCCCCATTCCCAAACACGCCAAAATCAAATTACTATCATGTATTCCCCCTCTATTATTTCCACGTGCACAGTACCCTCACCCCCTCTCTCTCTCTCTCTCTCTCTCTCTCTCACACACACACACACACACACACACACACACACTCTCAAACCCATGGATTACTGTCTCAGAAAATTTCAGTTCACAGAAATTCATTCAAAAGTTGACGATAAATTTTGGTACGAAGTTTGCCTAGATGCACTTCATGGTGAAAAAAATCACTTCCATTCCAACAACTTAATTTAACCTTTTTTTTCTTCTTTTAGAGCAATTTTAATAATTTCCATAAGTAACCTCAAGGTTTTAACAGGAAATACAGATCTGAGTAACAAAATTTTTGAAAAGTGTTTTTTTTAATAACCTAGGCAGCCTGCCAGCTTAGGGTATGGTTCACATTTTTCCGACTAATTCTTGAAGTCCTCAAATTATAGACTGGACAAACTTTCAATAGTCTCAAAGTTGTGATTACCAAGATTTCATCTTAAAATGTATGAGCTTACAGTTTATTCTAATCTTCACTTTGACAAGCCCTTAAAATTTGAAAAGTGTCATCTTGAGCGAACGAAGAATCATGTCTTGTTTTGGTATTTGTCATTTGATGTTTGAATAGGCATTCATGTACTTTGCTTTTATGCATCTTTGCAGCCTTGCCTAGTTCTTTTTTAGATTTGCCATTTGAATTTTTTCTTGCTCGACAAAATCTGGCATTTGAAATTGAAGACAATCACTTTGTATATTCAATGCATAATATATTAGATTGATATATCTGCTCATCGACACGGGCTAAAAATATTATTAATTTCTAATTTTTCCCCCTACTATAAGAACTCATCACGTTAAAGCTATCAAATGATATTATTCCATTAGTTCTCTTTCGTTAGTTTTTTATTTTTTTTTGATAAATGTGCATTGTCTTAAGCCAAAATTAAATTTTGATTTTAAAAATTTTCGCATTTATTTAAAGAATCAATTGGACTGTTTTAATTAGTAAAAAAATTAAAAATTACTCACGAAAATGTACTTTATCTAAGAAATGCACGTTTTAAAAAAAAAAAAGAGACTATTAGCAAAGAAGGAAGGGAGTAGTTTTACATGATTTTAACACCTAAAAAGTCTTTAGTCCTATAAAAATTTTCAAGAAATTTCTTCATAATTTAAAATGAATGGTATAAATTTACTTGAGTATATTAATTTTTAAATTCAAATGAATTATAACATTTGATTTTGAATTCATAAATATTTTTGAATTTTTTTTTTCTGAAATTATAACACTCCTTTTAACATCTAGCTAGAAAAGACAAGGACAATGCAGGACTAAAGTAGTTTCACTCGCTCCTTTATTTATTATTGCCTCCCTCGTCCCCACTTACCGTCTCAACAAAGCCCGCAAACCCTTCTCTCTCTCTCTCTCTCTCTCTCTCTCTCTCTCTCTCCACTATAACTATCACCATGCACACTCCCTCCTTCACAAACACATCCACAAGTGAGAGTGCTGCCTGCTGTTTTGAAGCTGATGAAGAAGACGAAGACTCCACTCTCCTCTCCCTTGGCATTCCAGGACACCAAAGTTCCACTCACCCGACAAATTACTATCACCACTCTTCGCTCCAGCCCCCCAATTGTCAAAATCCTAGTAGTGGTAATATCCAAGATGGTGTGACAGTAGCTCTTCATCTTGGCCCACCAACTACAGGAGCCAGCTCAAGTAACCCTAATACCAATGTTGTTCTTGGCCATGAACAATACTGGATCCCCACTGCTGCCCAAATCCTTGTGGGTCCAACCCAGTTCTCTTGCTCTGTCTGCAACAAAACATTCAGCAGATACAACAACATGCAGGTTTCCAGCTAAAATACTAATATTTCGGGGGTGTTTGGTAGTTTGGGTTTTTATGTTTTGCTTTCTGTGATTTTTTATTTTGAGTGAGTATGGATTATAGAAGCATTTTATAAGAATAACTGAACCGGAGAATGTATAATTTTAGAATTATCTCTGGAGGAGATTTTTAGATTCTCTATATAAATTTATACAATTGTTTTTACAAAATCATTCTATTTATTATTATTCAAACACTAACATAGATTCTCACGAAAATTCAGAAATTTATAAATAACAGTATAGAATGAAGAATCTATTAAATAATTGGCTTAAAACACCCTTTCACACGGAAAAATGATATTAGTAACACTATTTTGTGTGATCTAAATTCTGTACAAAATGATATAGAAATGACTTTTTACAATTCTTAAGCTAGAAAAAAATGATATAGAATGAAGAATCTATTCAATTGGTTGGCAATGATATTCTAGCAAATCTGAAACTACATTGCTGGGATCTTGGATTTCTAATAAGCCAGTGGAAATAGGCGGCGATGTGAAATTTTTGCTGTGTGTATAACCATGTGCGTTGAATATTATTAATCCTATATTCTAAAAACCCCCAATTCTGATATGTGTGAAAATGTTTATGCTAGTTGCTATAAATGTTGTGCCCCAAGAAATGAAACCCTCACGCATACAGACCCCTTCACAGAAAAATAAACGATTTAGGTGGTTTTCTAAACTCAGGTACAACTATGGATGGAAAATTTTATTTCCATTAAATCCTTTCCAGAGATCTTCCACCTGGATTTTCTGTCAATCTTTAGGGGGGTCCACGATTACTCTTCTTTGTTGCAATGATTTTATAATTTTATTTTCTTAATTAGTAAATGGATTTCTTTGGTCGATAGAAGAAAAATGTCCTCCAGTCCTCATTACAAATATTATTCACATTTTATAGTTTCCACGTTTCTGGATGCCTAGATTTTCTATGATACAAAGCATCTATAACACATAACAGGTTCTATCTACTTGTTTTTTTTCCCTTCTCCCTAACTGTTATGTATGCAATATTTATGTGTGTAGATGCATATGTGGGGGCATGGCTCACAATACAGAAAGGGTCCAGAATCACTAAGGGGGACAAAACCAGCATCATCTCTCCTAAAACTTCCATGTTACTGCTGCGCAGAAGGGTGTAAAAACAACATAAATCACCCAAGAACAAAGGCGCTAAAAGACTTCCGTACCCTTCAAACACACTACAAGCGGAAGCACGGGGCGAAGCCGTTTGGGTGTCGGAAGTGCGGGAAGTACTTCGCAGTGAGGGGGGATTGGCGGACTCACGAGAAGAACTGTGGGAAGCTTTGGTTTTGTATATGTGGGTCCGATTTTAAGCACAAGAGGTCGCTTAAGGACCATGTTAGGGCTTTCGGAGATGGACATGCGGGGCATAGTGATCTTCAGCAGGATTACCATGATAAAGATGGTGATCATGGTGATGGTGATTGATGGTGGAGTCTAGGGCATGGGGGGTGGACTGTTTTCATGGGTACATTTATACGTATTGTTCGATCGATCACACTGCGTCACTGCCTCTTTGCATTTGTGTGAATAGAGAGAGAGAGAGGGACCATCAGTATAATGAAAGCCATGGTTCCGTGGACTATTTAATGTTGAAAGTGCGAGATCAAATATCAAGCTTCTTTTGCCCTTTCCTCTTATATAATTCAGGAGTGCAACTGTGTAAGTAGTTTTCATCGGAGAGGAAGAATTAAATAAAAAAACACATAAACTAAAGCACAAACAAACTCTGTTACTAATTCAAACTCATAGTACAAACTCACAACACACACAATCGAACTCCGTTTGGATTCTGTCCCTCTCACTCTCACTCTCTGTTTTCCTCTTACTCTCCCACACTGACTCCATCAGACTTTCACTCATAATATAAACACAATACTAACAAACACACTAAGAGTGCTAATCAATACACATTATGGTCATTATAGCACTTTCCTTCACTCATATTTTCACCTCGTCCTTGCATTTCATTTGCCTCTGCCTGTACCTCTACCTCTCTTAACACTGTCTTGTTGTCCTCTGTCTCATGTCGGGTCCTCTACCACCTTCGTCTCTTTCTTGATCATGTCCATGACCTCTTCCTTTGTATCCCTGTGATGTATACCATTGCTCGTCTTCATTCCTCTTGAACGTCAAACTCATCTGTAAAGCATGGTCTATGAAACTTGAGGCAGCTCGCTTGTTGATTCGTTGCACATGTATCTTTAGAATAGCCATGATCAGCTCGTCTACGGTCATGGCATCAAGGTGTTTGGATTCCACAACGGCAAGGACTACATTGTCAAACTTTAGACTCATTGATCGAAGAACTTTCTTCATGACTCGGACATCGTCTAGCTTCTCACCATAGCGTCTAGTTTGGTTCACAATCATCAACGTCTTCGTGAAACACATTGATATGTCTCATCCTCCTCCATCTTTATTGCTTCAAGCTCCCCTCTTAGTAACTAGAGTCAAGTGTGAATCATCTTCTCAATCCAACAATTTGCTTTGTGAATGATGTCACATGCTTCTTTAGAGGTGTAAACATCAGTGATCTTCTCGAAATTTGCTTGTTTAAAACTGTGATAGATATTGAATAGCAAGGCTCGCTTATTCTTCTTTTCTAATCTTTGAGAGTGGCATGCTATGCGTCTCTTAGCTTGCTTCGTTTTCTTTGGGGAACTTCTGGTAGTCTTGATTCATAGAATCTCATAAATCTTAATTGAGATGGCAAGAGCTCTCGCATTTGTATGCTCCAATATTCGCACTTCTCTTTTTCCAAATGCGTAAGCTAAAGAAATTGGTTTCTTAGCCATCGGACGTTTGCAGCATCAAATAAACCGTCTATATAGCTTGTGGCAAGTTAGAAATGAGCGTTACATTTATATCTCGCAAGTATTTTGACCAAAACAACAAAATATCGCGACAATAATCAAAATCTCATCTTTGAACAAGTCAATTTTATTATCTTAAAAAGCTAATTGAATCACCAAAAATGGACAATATATCATCTGAATTAGGATATATCGTTTGAAAAACTCCCAAATATCATCACAAGGTTAATTTATCATTTGTTTTGGCTAGGAATACCAAAGTATCATCGAAATACCATCTAAAATATAAAATCTCGTGATGATATTGTCCGGAATGTAATATCGTATAATGCCCAAAGCTTTTCAAAGATATTAATTTTAAAAGAAATTAATTACTGAACCAAATCAATTTTTTATTCCATAATTACTAAGCAAAATAGGAGTTTGATCATAATTATCGAAATTAAAGGAAATTACATTTGAAATTGAAAAGTATAGATCCTAAGACAAATATAAGTAAATCATGATGCAATATAGTCTTACCCAAGTATGTTGTCTTTAAGAATTTGGAAGTAAGGTTCTTCAATGTTACCCTTGTTACCTGATATGAAAAGCCAGGAATAGATAAATTACACCATGAATGATAAAACCATATGTCATCATACTTTCGAAGCTTTGTTCTTCTCCATGAAGCATCCATTCCTTTTTCCTTTTGGCTCGAAGCTTTGTTGACTTCTTTGTACCTCATTAACAGGTTGCCACATTCTACTCTTAATTTCAAATTACCCTATCAACTTCTAGTCAATCAGTCTCCTAATTATTTTGTTCTTAAACCTTTTGGTTGCTTATGTTTTTCGTGGCTAAAACCTTATATCTCTCACAAATTGAAACCCAAGAGTTTGCCGTGTGTTTTTCTTGGTTACTATCCTAACACAACAGGATATCGATGTTATGATCGTTCTCAAAACAAAGTCTATCTGTCAAGGCATGTTCAATTTCATGAACATAACTTTCCTTATTCCAAATTTGTATCTCAATCTTTTTCTTCTCTTGCAATTTCGCAACTCCATATACCTCTTACTCAGTTTTCTTCCTTCTCTGTCAATGTTCATCCTTGTTCTTTTTCTCATTCTCAGTCTCCTCCTATCCCTTCTTAGTCTGCTTCTGTTCCGGACTTTTCTAGTTTTTCTAGTGAAATTTTTTCTTCTTAATCTCTTGTATTTTGCTCCTGCATCTTCTCCTGTTTCTGTAGTAATTCCTTCTTCCGTTTCTTGTCCCATAGCTTCCAATACCCATTCCATGACAACAAGGTCCAAGAATGGTATTTCCAAAATGAAATTACCTGTGTATTTGCTCACAGACCTTAGTTCCACCTCTTTTAGCTCAACTGAACCTAAAACGTTTGTTGAGGCTTTTAAGCAATTTGTGTGGTAGTCTGCTATGGATGTGGAATATATAAGACATGTGGTCTTTAGTTCCATTGCCTTATCAAGCTCATACTATAGGCTGTCAGTGGATATATAAGATCAAGAAACATTTTGATGGTACCGTTGCTCATTATAAGGCCAAACTGGTGGCAAATGGCAACCAATTAACTGTTGGTTTGGAGTTTACAGAGACCTTTAGTCCAATGGTTAAACAAACCACCATTAGAATTGTTTTTAGTTTAGCTTTGTCTAATAATTGGCCTTGATGGAACGAATTTGATAGCCTACTCATCCAACCTGCCGAAAAGAATTTGACACCAGTGTGGTATCTCATTAACACCCCTCTGATGCCTAAGTCAGTTGTAACAGAATGTTCGTACCTTGTACCATAGGGATCCCTGAATTATATAGAAGTAAGTATGGCGAATTTGTAGGAGGTGATCGTGCTTATCCTTTTAAAGGATAAGTTGAATGGATCTTTCATGCTTATCTACACTCCATTCGCATAGATTTTGGGCATTATTCACCGTATCAATAGGAGAGTTAGTTGAGGGGTATTTCTGCATATAATGGAGAGATATAAGGACTTTAGTTGATCTTCTGTCACTCTCTGAAGAACTGAGCGCATTAAACTAAGGAGAACAAGTCTGACCAAGCAGAGCAGATGATCAGTTGCCGGACATATTTAACCGAGCAGAGTGCGTGGTCAGCTCGGTTGTCGAATATGACCTATCAGCTACTCCCCTATTCATTAAATGCGATGTCAGGGAAGTTTGATAGCTTTGTACACGTGGCCTTCATCAGACCATTGAACGTGCAAAGATCAACGGTATTTATTTGAAAACGATTCACTGTCAATGCCTTTATTTGAAAAAGATCAACGGTCTTCATCAGACCCTCTAATTTCTTTCTTCTCCCTTCCAAAAACTCCGCAAAACGCACTAGCACCCCTTGTTGCACTTTTCAAACCCTGAAGTTGTCTATTTGCACTAAGGACGGTTATTAATCTGTAGGTATGTCTACAAATCTTTTCTGCTTTTCTCAAGACTGGCTGATCGTACGTTTGATTTAGATCCCCAGGGGTTAGGACACATTTGGTCTTTCTTTTTTCTTCGATTGTGTCGATATCTTCACAACAACGCACGTTGCCCATTGTTTGGAGAGTTTGCCTACTCTCCAATCATTCAGTGTTACTATCAAATTATTTTTGATATCATTCGTCCCGCCATTCCTTATTTTCAAAAGATGGTGGCCCATAGAAAAATGTCCAGAACTTCTACCTCTATACCTTCAGACCTAGAGAGAGAACTAAGTATTGATCAGACCTCTCGTCCTAGTCAGGCGACCTCGCCATCTGCACACAGTTCTCCTCTGCCAACCGATGTAGCGTTAAATATCAAGCCCGTAGAAGTTGACCATATTGTTTTGAATATAACTAGAGAAGAGTTGACAATACTAAGAGTTAGATGCCAAATTTTGGATTCTGTATCTATGAGAATATCAGGTCCAACCAAGAGAGCCAATACCCCTCAACTAGGCAAACTATGTCTATATTTGGCTGACTTTGAGGCTGGGCTGAGATTGCCCTTTCCTCCCTGCGTGAGGAAGATATTATAGTATTTAGGGTTGTCCCCTGGGCAATTACCGTCCAACTCCTGGCGTATCTTGGTTGGCTGTGGCATGCTCTGGGCTATAGAGACTGAGGAGAAGGCCACACTAACCAAGGAAGTCTTCCTCTACTGCCATCAAGTGAGTATGTCTACACAAGGGTGGTATTTTTCCAAGAGAGATGGAGTGAGGATTTTAGTGGACAATTTGCCTTCAACCAATAAGAATTAGAAGAGCAAGTTTTTCTTTATTTCTTGAGAATGATGGGAATTTCCTCTTTGGGAAGAGAGAGCTGATTCCTCAAGGATCCGTTGTTTCTGGGGAGAGCCTCGTCCTTCCCGCGAGCCTCTGCTTTTAACACACTTCATTTTTTTGACTTTTCGTATATCTTGTTATTCATCGCGTTTTTGAATTTCTAAGCAGGGAGACAAAGGCCTGAGATTTCCATGGAGATTGACGAGCAGCTGAAGTTGGACGGAGATTATCCTGACCACGATCATAGAGTATTACTTGAGCTAGAGACTTCGGCAAAATTCCTGTTCAGTTTAGAAACTTCAAGTGAGGCTCTTGCCCTAGAAAAGGTAACTCATTACCTCCTAATTGCTTCAACTTATATGATGGTCATCTCACCGTCTTACATTTAACAGGGGACGCACAAGTGATGGTGAAGTTTAACAAGGGCAAGCTGGCAACCTTGACTGAGCGTGCAAAGACTAGAAGCAGCTTTAGGCAGAGTAAGACACAGAAAAAGGCGTTGACTAATCCCTCCACGTTTGTGGATTCTAGGGTGACCTCTCAGAAGCCTCACAGTGCTCCTCCTTATGCCAAGAGGGGCAGGACTGACTAGGCAACGACTGACCATGTTTGAAAGTCGTCCTCTTCTCCTATCAAACAACCTATAGAGGTTGAGAGAGCTGTGGTTGTATAGGAGGTGGCGGAGGAGGTTAAAGTCGACATCCCTGCTGAGGGCATGAGTCGTCCTGCACTGAAGAAGAGGAAAATAGGATAAGGCTCTTCCTCTGTTGCAGCTTAAATGGGAAGCGATCTCCTTGTTCCTTCTCTGGAGTCTTCCCTATTATCGAACAATCGATTAGCCATTGATACACTAGCCGAGCTTCCCACAAGGAGAGACAAATAAACGATGAAAGAGATGTCGTCTGTGGAGAAGTGATCACGCTTCCTTGTTTGTTTAGCGAAGGTGAGCATTCATTACCATATCTTTTTGAGATTTCAATTAGAACTGCATTTAATGTTTTCACTCTTTGTTCTTTATAGGCGGATGTATACAGCAGATCCTTGGTAAAAGATTCTCTAGATGATCAGGATGAGATAGTTTCCTTGAAAACGAGGCAAAGAACTCATGAATGGTTGATAGAAGAACAGGTCAAGTAGGTCAAAAAACTGAAGAAAGAAGAAGAGGAGTTGAGGGAAGAGAATGCAATAAAAAGGGCTCAACTATTGAGCTTAACAAAAGCATCACAAACACACGAACAACGAGCATCTCATTCGATTGAGCTGCTTTCTGCAGAATAGCAAATAAATGGAGATTTGAAGAGGGCTATTGCTGACTACAACTCAGCATTGAAGGCATAGGAGAAAAAGGTCAAAAACCTTGCTGTTATGTGCGATGAAATGGGCAGAGCGCTTGCTGATAAAGAAAGAGAGAGCAACTCCCTGTAGGACCAATGGAACAGGGGCCAGTCGATGCAATTGGAGTAGATGACGGACTCCCCTGTCTTCATTGACATTATGACTGAATATTATTTCAGTGGTTTTCTGTCCTTGAAGAGGAAGATAAGTGCAACTCATCCTGGGCTAGATTTAACATCTTTCAATGCTGAGGATGAAAGCATAACCCTAGACAATGAGTCTGATGATGTTGAGGATGAGGAAGTGACCAGCCAAGCTATAACTTTGGCAGATGCATCGACTGGAGAGATCTTGATTGAGGATGTTCCCCCTGGTCCTGTGGTGGAGATGTCTGAACGTGATCCAGTTAGGGATACGGCGGAGCGAGACCCTGCTGTGGGTACTACCGAGCATGATCTAGCTGTGGATATGGCTGAAGAGATATTGAAAAAGGCTATAGACATGTTGATATCTAGGATCGCAGATGATGTATTCAGAGAGGATCAACCTATAAAGGATCCTATAGTTGATCTCACTGTCTTAGACTCCCCCTCAGTGACTAGGCCTTCTGATGTACAAGGAGATTCTCCTGTTTGACAATGTATTTTTCACAATCTGATCCTAGGACTCTATTCATGTTTTTTTGAACAATATGTGCAATTATCCACCATTCTTGTTCATTTTCATATTTCTAACTCATTTGTGAATGACGACATGCATTTTCTTCTTCATTTGTACCCATTCTAGCTACATTTGCTGGTTACCTACAATAGGATGCTAAGAATAATCATTCTGATTTGAACAAATGAGGCTGCTCAGACTCAGGGTCCCTGAGGACATATTCTGAGCAGACGACACTACTCGGATTCATGATCTTGGAGGACATGTGCTGAGCAGGTGATGCTGCTCAAATTCATGACTCATACAACCCCAAAAGATGATCTCATACTCGTGTAATCTTAACCCATTCATTCAAATTAACAATTCGACGTTCTAAAAAGACAAAAGTAAAAATAACAGTAAGAAAAGTTATTGAAAATACTTCTTCAAATGCTCAACGTTCCAAGGCTGGGGAAGTTTTTCCCATACAGGGTGACCAGTCAATAGGACCCTACTTTTATGTGCTCTGCAACTTGATAGGAACCTTCCCAATTGGGTCCCAAGTGTCCAGCCTTCTTCTCGGTGAGATCTACTTTCTTCAATACCAAATTTCCTACTCTAAAGCTCCTTTTTCTGACTTGACTGTTATAGAATTTGGCCATTTGTTGTTGATAAACTGCCATCTTCATGGCTGCTCTTTCTCTCTTCTCTTCCAAGAAGTCCAATTCCTCCAGTAGGCCTTGACGGTTGTCTGTCCTTACAAAATCCTTGGTTCTATGACCGAGTAGGCCAATCTCAATTGGAATTACAGCCTCCACTCCATAAGTCAGCGAGTACGGAGTTTCTCCCGTTGCTGTATTTAATATAACAGAATGTTTGTATCTCGTACTATAGGGATTCCTGAATTATATAGAGGTAACCATGGCCAATTTGTAGGAGGTGATCGTGCTTATCCTTTTAAAGGATAAGTTGAACGTATCTTTCATGCTTATCTACACTCTATTTGCGTAGATTTTGGGCATTATTCACCGTATCAATAGGAAGTTAGTTGAGGGGTATTTCCGCATATAATGGAGAGATATAAGGACTTTAGTTGATCTTCTGTTACTCTCTGAAGAACTGAGCGCATTAAACTGAGGAGAGTAAGTTTGACCGAGCAGAGCAAATGGTCAGCTGTTGGGCATACTTAACTGAGCAGAGCGCGTGGTCAGCTCGGTTGTTGAATATGACCTATTAGGCCTCTTAAACAACTTGATGTTTCTAGTGCATTTTTTCATGGGGTAATCTCAGAAGAAGTATATATGAGGCAACAAGGATTCTACTAAGCCAACTTTTGTTTGTAAATTTCATAATGCCTTGTATAACTTACTGCTTGCTCCTTACACATGTCAAGAATGCT
>JABCMJ010025683.1:0-13584 GCA_014822125.1 Arbutus unedo | reverse complement strand
TTTCTTTTACTATGTATCGACATTAATAATATGTTAAAAATGGAGGGCGTGACAGATGATTGATATGAGAAACGGTGATATACGTTGACATTTGAACAATGCGAGAACTTTACTAGCCTCTTTCGGGAGAAGTGCTATGAATGATTTGAACTAGTCTCCTTTGGGAGAAGTGCTATGAAATGACACAACTTGACTAGAAACTTTTAGGTAAAGTGATAGGAGATAACTATACAACACTCAACAATGACGCATTGATGAGACACATGATGAATGACTTAATTGGTTTGTTGGGTAAATGAAATGGTGTTGTGAATTCGTAAGTATGCTTATCCTTATTCCCTACTTACGTTTCTAATTAGGCTATCTTTCGATGTCCATATCGCATACCATCTCACTTCATGAGCATATAATATTCATGTTGATTTTTTTACTGGGTTGCGTAGCCCAACCTTTCATTCTTTTTAGGTACTGCCTCAAATCATTAGCATGGAGTGCATGAGAGGCTTGGGTTGACATACTTTTGAAAAACTAACATGACGGAATTATTTAACATTTTTATGTACTTTATTTTTGGAAGATGTATTATAACTACTTTTTCCATTCTTTTGACTTGAAATGATGTAACATTTAAACTCTTTAAACTGATGTTTGATGATTTTGTTTTAATCCATTGGGAACTCGAACTTATTAGTATATCTTGAATGATCATTTTGGAAATATTATTGGTGAGTTTGTGAGGATTTGTTAATAAAATATTATGGTTTGTTATATTAAAAATCGAGGGTGTGACAATTCGACCACGCCAAGAAATTATGCATTTTGAAAAGAAAGGGATGCTTTCACCCAGATTTGTCGATCCGATCCTTTCGAGATCTTAGAACGAGAGGGAGACGTAGCGTATGAAATTGCAATGATGCCACAATTATCCAAAGCTCACAACGTCTTTCATGTATCAATGTACACAAACATTTATGCACCCGGAGCACAATATTAGTTGGAAGGAGATGACATTGGATGATACATTTGGAAAGAGATGACTTGTAGAAGAATTATTATAATTTTCTCGAAAAATGAGATCACTGTTTCATTTTTTTTTATCGGCGTCACTATCATTTCAATCACAATTTTGAGTAAAATCGAGATGTTATGTCATTTATAATGTTTTTTGTTTTAGATTTTAAGATTTTAATCGTAAATAAACAGTGCGATTAAAAATAGATATTTTATCACACCCATGATTAAAAAGAAAAGACCGGGACCTTCTTCTATAATTTTTTTTTTTAAACAGCAAAAGAATTATATCAAAGAAAAAAAAAGAAAAAAATACAAAAGTAGTTGGTGAAATACCAACCTTGACCCTTTCCTAAATAAAGCCTCGCCTATAAAATGCCTCACCTATAAAATTCTATCATTCTACTAGATGCTTAGGGAGTCCCCAACGTGTGTGTTGGTGGGCTCCGAGACTCAGAAACCCAATGATTTGTACCATGAAAAAAAGTTGTTCCAGTGAACTGTAATATTGGATTGTGACAAAGGTAGATGTAGTTTATCCGGAAAAAAAAAAGGTATGTGTTTTTTTTTTTTTTTTTGTCGGCAGTCTATTGAGCAAACTCCATTTTTGTCGATTGCATGACGATTAATATCTAATAGCACACTTGCCTCCAGATCCGTGTTGATAACATATTGGTCGATGATCGATCAACATAAAAAATTTCATTATTTATTAACTGTTCTATGATTTCTACAAGATAAGTAATTTTGATGATTAACTTGGGATATACTACTACAGTGCGAAGAAGTCTGGAATGTGTGGTGCACGGTCATCTCATGGTGGGGGTTGGTTGGGATAACTTTGATTTCAGTTAAAGAACTACTTACCTAGTGGTCTGGATGGAAATTCTGCAGCAGGGCATCCGAGGTAATCAAGTTAGTGTGGAGCGCCCTCCTCTCAATCTTGATCTGGTCACTGTGGAAGATTCGAAATCAAATCCTCTACAATGGAGGAGAGGTTTGAGGAGGGATTCAAATTTCGCTGGATTATGTGGGTAATCGATCGATCATCAAAAGGAAACATCCCTCACGGCTAGTGATCTTCTACTTGGGAAGGATTTTTGCAACATCACGTCTTTGCTCCAGAGGGATCTAAGTAGATTTGGATCGAGAGGTTTGGTTTTCGGTAAGAGTTAAATCAGTAGGTGGATCGGTAGGAGCAAATTACGCCAGTTAGTTGTTGGAGGTAGGGAGGGATCTCATAATGCTGTATCGCTTGTGGTTGGATACTCACCAACCAATAGTGTCATTTGATCTCTTTTGTTTTGAATTTTGTATATTCCTCCTATTAATATAATTCTTCTTTGTCTTTCCAAAACAAAAAACTTAATTTCTACTAACCTGAGGACAGTTACATTGTACACTTAATTTCTATTATTGCTAAACAAATAGAGTAATTAACAACGAGCAATGCACAATTTTGGGCATAAAGTAACTTTATTTTAATACATAATGCATTCAAACGTACAATAACATTGTTATTTCTTTTTTCAACATGGAACTGGTTGATACATAAAGGACACGCAACATTTCACATAATAGCACAAGCTAGGCTCCTTTCCTCGTTTAATTGATCCAGCAGTAATACATGTTTCAAGTCTCTTCTCTTTTTAAACAGAGCCAAACGAGGCCTAAATTTTGAATTTGGAGGACCTGATAGTTTGGAACAAAGAAGAACAAATTTCACTCCCCTATTCAGGGAATGGGATATCCGCCAAATCCTCTCTGTAAGGAACAAGGCCGGAGTCTAGTGAAAACATAGGGTGGGACCCACCTCCCCCGTCCTCCGTACAAGTCGTGTCGATGAATGTCACCACCGTATCTTTGCGGAACATTAGGTAAACCACTGATACTACATAGAATAGCATTAGTGGAAACACTATTATTCCGATGAAAATTGTGGCAGGCTTAGGTAGAGTACTCTGAATTAACCACCCAACAAATGATGTGCTGAGGAAGTAGATGTTTATGCCAATGAGTCCTATCCCCAAAATCCAGGAGATCACGATAATCTGCATGCCCAACCTTTAAATGGTTAGTCCAACTTTGATTTTGTTGAAGGTTAGACGTGTGAAACCAGACACTGGCCCAGCCTCTATTGGACCAAGTGGGTCGAGCTTCCCAATCGATGGCCCTTCTAAAGAAACTATTTGAAAATTGGTTCATATAAGTTTTACTCTCCACTAACAAAGATCGATCATGAACCAATAATTTATTAAAATGGGATGTGGGGAAAAATCAAGATTCAAAGTTTGGGGGTTGAGGTTTTGGTTTTTTTTGGGAAGAGAGAGGGCCGAATGTAATTTGGGTGGGCTGAAATATAATTTTCTTTTATAATCTTTAAAATTTATACCAAAGTCCTAAGCTACTAAGGTATGACCCTCCGTCTTTTCTTTGACTCCCAACGTAGATACTAAGCTACATATCTGATTACATGAAAGATAGAGGTATTGGAAATGCTAGAAGGAAAAATGGAGATCAATGTCTTTTTACATTTTCTAACCCACAAAGTCTGAAACATAAGCATAGCCAAACTCTAAGAACAAATCAGTAAAACATAAAAATTTTGTTTGGGTGAGCAATATTAAGCAGTTAAAAGCAAACTCACATATATTGAGCTCTTGTGCGGTCCCATCTTGCTGGCACTACTACTGAATTTAAGGAGTGGGATTAGGGCAAATGGAAGTTCAAATGATAGTATCATCTGAAAGGCAAAAAGAAAATTAGCAAGGAAAAATTAAAATTCATCGTTACAAATAAAAATTAGAAAAACTAAATGTACTATAGAGTAACAAACTACCGATGCAATTATGATTAGTCTGCCAGCTCCAGAAGATCCACCAATAATTGAGACGATTAGACTAGGTGTTATGGCAATGCACCTTGTAAATAGGTTCCTCACCCATTTCTTCATCTTCAGATCCAAGAAACCCTAGAGATTACCATTTACAACATAAGGAAATTAGTTGCTTATGAATAGCTACTGTAGCAACTGCAACTGTACTGTTATTAGATATTACTTGCTACCTGCATGATGAATTGTCCAGCATAAGTGCCTGTAATAGCAGAACTTTGCCCTGAAGCTAGTAATGCAATGGCGTAAATGGTTGAACTTGATTTTTTAAGCACGTTCTGAAAAGGAAAAATGAATAATTTTATTAGAAAAAATAAAGTTTGAACTAAACTCTAGATCAACTTGAACAGGTTACAACTTGAAGATTAATGGAAGGAGTTTAGACCTTTAGAAGGAAAGAGGCAGAGTTGAGAGTGATATTGCTGCATTGGTCCTGGACACTCTGAGGGAGGTTTTCAGCAGAACAAACAGTTCCCGACACTGCAATTACTGCAACATTTATCAAAAATGCCACAAACAATGCAAAACCACTCTCTATCAAGAAGTACCGACAAGCATCCTGCAAAATTAACACATCAAAATTAAGCCATCATTTTCTCTGAAAATTATTCTTTTGCTTCATCATTCTCTTATTTTTTTTTCTAATTACTTCATATATTAAATCACTACAAATATGGTTAGACTAGAAGTTTCATGATGTTTATGCCAATGCTATTTATCAATTACTTCATCTATTAAATCACTACAAATATGGTTAGACTAGGAGTTTCATGATGTTTATGCCAATGCTGTTCATCAATTACTTCCTTGAGAGGCAAAACAATTAAATATGGGCATGATAAAATTCCCTAAAAAAGAATACCTTTAACTTTTTAGCATTAAATAAAAGGACAAATGTGTGATTTTTTAAAAGAATGAGGGCATTAAGAAAACATTCACAAGTCAATTTTAGAATTGGACAAATATTTTGAAACATGTAAAAGTCAAAAAAGAGATAAACAAACCGAAACGGATGGAGTACATATCTTTCTTATGGTTTGCACAGTTAATATATATATATATATATATATATATATGAGCGTATGTGTGTATGTATCTTAATACGTAGAAAATCAATATATACTATGTTGATATAAAGGTTAATAATGATCCATATTGTTGGCTTACATTTATGCCTTGGACAGAATTTGGTATCTTCCTAGAGAGTACAAGAGCTGAGTGGAGAAAAAGGTTATGCCTGCTCAGAAAATAAGATAAAATATTAGGCAACACTTATTGCAAACACCCCCCTCCTCCCGGGACAAAAAAAACAAAAGAAAAAAGAAAAGAGAGATTTAAAAAAGAAACACTCTGAAAAGAGGGGATGAAATTGATGAGTTTAGGATATCTTACGGCATAATTAAGGCCCCAAGTAAGGCAATGGCATCGCCAGTGGCGCCCTGGCCACTGAGCTTCGGAATAAACATTCCCTTGAGCAAATCTGCAGCTGGAGGCTTCACAAAACTCATTTCTCCAAAGAAACATGCTGCCATTGTGAACACTAAAATTGCTATCAACATTTCCAGCTTCCTCACCTACTCCATCCAATTAAAGATAGAAGATTACAAGGAAATTAAAATTAGTCAATTTGAAATATAAATTATCAATTTAGAATTTTAATTAATAGTTGGCGGTACCTATAATCATAGCTGTCAAATTCTCCCCCATAATCGATATCCACCATGACAATGTCATAGCGACCGAACTCAAAAAATATGTAATATTCATCAAAATTTTCCTTTCTAGTAAAATTATATTAATGATCATAGTTTCATAGCATAAGTCAGGGGAGCTATCGTTAAGTGTCTATTAAAATTGAAGCAGCATTGAAGTTGAAACCTTCATCAGAGGGGACCTATGCCTGAGACAGTTTGGTGTTTAATCCGACTTCCTAGACATGGTTTTGAATTTTAGGCTACTTTATGTCCATGGAGATCAAATTGTGTATTTAAGACATATTTTCTGTTTATCCTAAAATATGGACTCTTGCTAACCATAGATTATATTGTACATTCTTCTCATCTTAATACAAATTTTTCTTTGCCAATAAAAATAAAATTACAAGAATTAAAAATTTTGACCAAATTCAGGGAAAGAAGAACAAGAGGCAAAATAAGCTCCTCTTTAAAGTTCGGATAAATCTTTATTTAGTAGAGGTTTTTTTTTTTTTCCAAAATCTAATAACAATATTTACTTGTCTGCGAGTCTAGTCTAGGAGCACCTAAAAACAAAATAAAAAAATTTAGCCAAGGGTTAGATTTATTTATTTGTGTCACAAACATATCTCAAAAGAATTTCTTACGCGGAAACATTAATTACAACTCGAATAACTTGGTTCATTTATAATTTAGCCCTATATATCATCTTAACATTGAACTACTTTCAGAGTGGACTATGTTTTCATACTTTTTTTTTTACTAAGAAAAATAGTTATTAATCTTGATATGCATAGTGATTGATAGACAATATATCTAGTTTGCATTATCTTATTTTTAGTGACGACTACGTTGTCACACAAAGATAAGTGATAGAGATAGAATTTATATGTCAACCCTTTAAGATTGTATCATTAGTGACAATGCTTTGACATTCTATATTTTACCATTATAAATGTAATGACATTTTTAGGGGGGGATCATCCAATGTTGGAGTTTCAACTAGCCTCTGTTTTAGGAAATCAGGTCCTATTTTGTAGGCCAGGTTTGGTGCTGGAGTTGTATAAGTAGTTTTTATTTCTCCTATTGTATCTGTTGTTCTCTCTCTGTATATGGTTGGTGATTTGCCAACTATAACAGTCAAAGAGTTGTTTTTAATATAATTTTCAGCCTTTCAAAAAAAAAATTGTAATAACATTTTTAAGCAAATCAATGATACACAAGTGTGCCCTAAACGGCGATCCGAACAAAGTAGCTGATATATTGTGGTGAAAAAAGTCAATGACTATGTGTTGTTTCCCTAGTTTGTTCTCCTTGGTGAACGTCATCATCTGTAAAAAAAGTTCAACGACTATAAAAGTAGGAAAATTTACACTTTGAATCCCATGTATATTTTGATACGATTCACAAACTTAACTATGATATTTTAAGTGTATCATTCTAGAACTTGTAATTCTTAATGGATCGGAACCTACAGTATCATATCATCTCCATTTCCATATTCATTCAAAGAAATTTTGCAAAGGGAAGGAGGAAGGGCCAAGGGGAAGCACTGGAGGATTTGGGAAAGGGGTGACCAAGAGAGAGGAATGGGAAGGGATAGTGTAATAGGGGGATGAAATGATGGAGGGTTCACAAAATAGGCATCAATTGTATAGTTTTTGGTAATTCAGGTTCAGGGTTTACTTCCTGAGGAAGAGCTAGCATAGCGTGATAATTATAACAGTGCCATCTCTCAGCACAACATTTTTGCTGTTTACCCAGCCAAACAGAGGTTGACGGATGGTAAACATTGCAACACGCTAAGAACTACAGTGTTCAAGTTGACAAAATTAAAACATCAGAGTTAAATTTGGGGTTTAAATGTAATTACATATTCCATATAAATAATGAATCAGAAGGAGGTGGCAAAGACAAATTAGTAGGCCCATCTTTATGATTATTTTGGTTTGTGCCACACCATTTTATATAATTTTTCTTTTTTCGGTAAATTCCCAATTTATACATATAGAAAGGGTACAAGGGATGATAATATTATTTACCCCATATCTCTGAAGTCCAAGAAGTAGGAGAGTGCTCGAACCGGTAAGAAGGACTCCTACCCAAACTGGAATGCGGAGCAATATATTTAAGGCAAATGCTGTTCCGATAACTGTCACAAATAAACATGCAAAAGAAAAAATTATCACATCTGAACCTCTTAATAAACTTGAATACAATATATGTACCTTATATTTGTCCCTCAATTATATAGAGATGTATAGTACCTATACGTGTGAATTTTCATTTTTTTATTTTATTTTGTAGATCATTTGCTGGACAATGATACCACAAATAAAATAAATAAATTTACCAACGTATATGTTCTAAGTTAATCAGACAAAAAAAATCACATGTTATAAGATTAATTTTAACTAAAAATCAAATCAAAATATATCCTTATGAATACGGGAAAAAAATACAGTACAAGCACCTAATTATTCTTCGAAAATTCACACTCAATAATTAAAAAACACATAACCAACACTTAGTAATAAAAAGAGAGCCTATACAGCACACTCTTTTCCTTGGCGAGCACCACAATAATAATAAAATTGGTGCGTGATCTAGGGACACCGTCACGTGGTGCTCCAATACACTCCATCACATGAATGTGTAGTGATTGCAGATGTTGAGACACCACGTGAGGTGTTCCAATGCCACTAAATAATTACTCGTGATACGATAATTAAAGCAAAAAATCTAAAAATATTTTTTTGGGAATTTTGAAAATTAGGAGTGGCATATGTCACTCTCCCCCTCTCTACAAGCGGCCGTGCATACCTCATGAATTGACTCTTATGATTTTATAAACTAAACCTGCTAAGTGGTGTGATTTGAAGATAAAAATATCAATGTCAGGCATGATTTGAAACTACAAACTTTTTAGCGAATTATTTAGAAGGTGGTCACTCTCGACTAATATTCTTATACATTTTTTACTTAAAGAAAACATTGCTATACTCTGACCAACCAAACTTACCGATAGTTAATTAAAGATCCAGACTGCCAAATGCAATTCAAGTAATTTGGGCCCACCTTGAATTATCTCACCTAAAACTAAGTGTCCAATAAAATGAATCTGATTACATATGTCGATAAGATCAACAAGGAAATTTAGTCATTTTCCCAATGTGTCAATTTTTATTTATTTTAAGATATAAATGTTCTCAGTGGTTGTTTAAGAACTAAAGTTAAAGTTTAATGCAGGTGAATACAAGTAGCTATATAGTTGAATACAAATTAAGCTTATGTCATATATATGAATTGTATGGAGTAGTTAAGATTGCCATGTGTAACCCATAACTCTTGCATCTCTTCATACCTTATCACATGAATTTTCATATTTTTTTTCATGGCTATTCTCTGTCAGAAGTTCCTTATCCAATAAACTTATGGTACAACATCAAAAAAAAAAAAAAAAATTAGTTATAAAATATACTGAGTTGTAATAAATGAGGAACGAAAAGCTCAGAAAAATGCATAAATATTTCTGTAGTGTACAAAAATTATCTCGTTAGTAGTATGCCTTCAGGAATATCTGCCGCTATGACAGCTACTTCAGCCAGCAGCCATAGGCAATACTTGACATATCTTGGGTACTCTACCTTGCACAATTCTGCTAGGTGTTTTCCTTCGAATAAAAAATAAAACAAAAATGAAATTCTGGTCAGAAAATAAAAGTAAAAGAAAAACAGAGGAATTGTTATACAAGACTCCTATTTGTAGTCGTCGATCGATCGTTACTTGTAGCTTAAAGTAGTTCATGTGGAATCTTACCAGTGCTTACGCCAAGATTTGCAGCAAGTGATTGAATTATGAGGGCGAAAATCAACCCAATAAGGATCACCCAGAGTAGCTGAAATGGGAATTTATTATAAGTAGCAAACTTTAGGATTGAAGTTCATTGTTTTCAATATTTCCAGTTATGTATTGTACGATTTGGTACGAAGTAGGATTTTAAGCCTCCAATGTCAATTTTAACTTAGGGAGACATACATACATACATATATACATACATACATACATATATATATACATACATATATATATATATATATATATATGAGACCCGATCACCATTCACCGCTATCTTTTTGATATCGCAATTTAAAATCTTGAATGTGAGTTTTCTTCATTAATCACAGAATATTGATTTTTGATAATACTTTGATATTTTCATGCATTTATTGATTTTACCTCATATCGGTGGCTGGCTCCTGCTTGCAAATCAGTTTCCACTATGAAATATTACCAGAAAATAAAAGTATTAAACGAAGGAAGACACAATTAATTCAATTCAAAGAGCTATATAGAGAGAAAGACATACAATTGCCAGGGTCAAGATAAGCCAATGAAACAAGAAAACCGGGACCGACATATGAGAGAAAATTTCTCCATCCAGGTTTCTGATCATCCACAAATGAAAAAGTAAAATCACATAATTCAATTTCAGAACTTAATAATGGGTGATTTCAGATTATGGGTGGTGGATATTCAAGCAAAGAACAACTTCTATTGTCTATCTACGTACCCTGTTAGGCACAAATTGATCTGTTCTCCAATAATTTGATTCAATTTGCCTTAATATTAGAAGTTGTTCTTTCCTTATTTTGGTAGTTTGGTAAATTTACCTTTTCTTTTATTAATAATTAATAAATTTTTTTTATATTTTTCTAATGTATCTAACGAGAAACATGGCTTTCTCACTTTTACTTATTAAACTTTTCAAATACTCAATTATTTTTCAGTAATTCAAAATAGTTGTTTTTCGAAAAAAGGAAAATAACGACAACTAAAAAAACCTAAAAATTGAAAGGAGAAAAAACGTATTAGCATCTAGAAAAATAAGAAAAACACAAAAAGGGTAGGTAATTTGCCGTACTTGTGCTTTGATAAGACTAAGCTTGTTTTCTAGATGCCAATTTTTGGGATTCTCGGTGAGTTAATAAAAATGAAACTATGTACTATATCAAAAAATAAAAACAATTAATTTTAGAACGATACTCACTCACTCATGCATTTTTTGTTTTTCTAGAATTGTGCTATTATTCAAACAAAAAAGCAAATGACTCGCTCGCATAATTTGTTTTTGATTTTTTCTTTATCAATCTTGAAATCTTTAAAGTGATATAAAAAAAAATATGGACGAAGTTGCTCTATTTTCTCTTTCAAAAAAATAAAGTTAAATCTATTTGTCATGTCTCAATTATTTTTAAGCAGATTTTGTTTCTATTAAAAAAAATTGCATTTGTTATTTTGGCCTTAAATTTCTGTGGATTATTGCTCTGTTTTTATGAGATAAATATAAAAAGTATAAAATTATGTACGAAAGTTATGAAAAAAAAGTTACTAAAGACGAAGAATAAACATAAAAATATCTTATTTTAAAATTATTTGTCTTTTCTAAACTTTTATTAAATTTGCTTCATTGTTTTTAATTTTTTTGAAACTTCTTGTCAAGACTAACCAATAATTCACAAAAAATTAACGAAAGAAAAAAAATTGCAAAAACTTTTCACACAAAAACAAAAAAATAATCAAATGATATATAAAATCAAGCCAAACCGAAAGTATGTTCATCTTTCTTTAAACTAGCATTCGCAGCACATGCAATGCATTTGCAAACACGATGTGCATATAAATACAGTTAATAATTTTTGTAGTTATGACACATGATTTTTTTGTCAAACAGTTTTTCTGTTATAGTTTTTCGCAATAGTTTTTTTAGCAGCTTTTTGGAACATTTTTTTTTATGTAAATATCCTTATATTATTAAGATGGAAAAAACTTTTTAAGGATTATTTTGGAAAGTGAAAAGGTGACGGAACTTTATTTTGAAATTCACACAAACAAAAGATAACCCATTTTTATTAGTATAAATGAATAAAAGAACTTCAAAATGATTATAATAGATAACTGCATGAGTTTTTTTCTTCACATTTTTAATTTAAATTTCGTACAAAATTTCAACTCAAGTAATTTTAGTCATTTTACTAAAGTAATTGAAATTTTATAAAAATATATTTTTCAACAAAGTGTAACATTTACCGACAAAGTTGGTTTGAACTTGAAATTTAATATAAATAAACTTTCCTCTCAATATAAAAAACAATAAATTATGTTTAGCAACGAAACCCACTTATATTAAAATTAAGCGATTACTTTTTTAATATAATATATTGTATATCTATTTCAATAACTTGGGCCAAGAACAATACGAAAAAGTATAAAAACTAAATACAACAAAACATAATGAATCAAATCAAATATTTATGCTTTCACTGCTAAAATTCTATTGTTGTAATGGATACCACACACAATATCAATGTGTGATACTAATGAGTCCCAAACCATAGAACTTAAAGATATATAATAACATGTTTTTTCATTGAGACAACTTAATTTCATCATATTATCACTTATGTTTTATATATAATATATAATTTATCGGGATACTAATTATCCAGTCAGAGGCTTTATGCGGCCGCCCCTGTAAGAAGTATTCATATAATTGAGTTTTGTCTAACTTAATTATTTAATTATTTTTTTCTTTGTATAAAATTTTTTTGCAATTTTTTATTTTTCATCAATTTTTTTTATAAATTATTAGTTTGTCTTGACAAAATATTTCAGAAAAGTTATAAATAATAGATTAAATTTGAAAAAAATTTGAAAAAGACAAAAATAATTCAAAACACAATTTTTTATATTTATTCGTCGTCATTAGTGATTTTTTTTTTAATTTTTGAACATAAATTTGTACTTTTTAGATTCATATTATCGAAACAAACTCATAATTCTAAAAAATTGAGGCCAAAATAATAAATGAGAAAAAAATCCGATAACATGCTTAAAAATAAGCAAATTAAAACAGATGGAGAGAGAGAGAGAGA
Source organism: Arbutus unedo (assembly GCA_014822125.1). Lineage (NCBI taxonomy): Eukaryota > Viridiplantae > Streptophyta > Magnoliopsida > Ericales > Ericaceae > Arbutus > Arbutus unedo. The sequence goes on along the minus strand of JABCMJ010025683.1, from coordinate 1,051 downwards.
CCTGGTGTTTTTGACTTTCAAGATCAACGCCTTCGGGGGTGGTGTTCGTTAGAGTCTCCACATTAACAGCTGCGATGCGATTGCTCCCCCCACTAAACTGTTGCAAGCTTGCCATCTCTCTCTCCCCTTCTCCCTCTCCCTCTGTATATGCATATGGAACTGATTTACTGCCATTACTCCTGGCCTCTATTTATAGCGGGGTATTAATTTGTTTCGAAAGTGAAAGCAAATAAAGTAGTAAAAAATTCGTTTAAAAATTAGATAGAATTGCTTTTTAAAGTAAGTTTATTAGAGCACCTCCAAAACGTAGTTTATCCAAATATTTGTTTTAGGGAAAATCACGGATCAGTAGTATTGACCCAAAATAATCCCCACATTCATGGTGTCAAGTTTCAAAATTACGAATATAATAGTAAATACAATTTTTTTTATTAAAATGTGGTAAGCATAAAGATCCCTTCACCGATCAAAACTTATACAATTGAGTGTATTGACTTGCACCATCGAACAAACAACTTGTACCTTAGAAATTCCTAATTTACATCTTGAGATATTGACTTGTACCCTAAAATTTCTGACCAATCAAGACTTGTACATTTTGGTGCACTGATTTGTAACGCCCCATGTAAATTACTGACCCAACAACTTCAATTTGAGTATTCTGGGCCACATGGTTGGGCTCCAGTAAGTTGTTGGGTCAGTGATTTATATGAGGCGTTACAAATGGTATCAAAGCGACCCGTGTACACAATCGATTGTGGAGTCGAGACTTTGTTTGGTCACTAGAGAACAGACCCGGGGTTAGGCCGTGGTGATTATAGTATTCAGCCCCTTACGAGGGCGTAAAATCTTAAAGATGGGGAGATTGTGATGTCCCATCCCACATCGAAAGTCTACATGGGTGATCCTGAATATATAAGGAACCATATAAATTACTATTAACAACTTGAGTTTAAGCATTTCGGGTCACATGGTTAGGCTCTAGCAAGTTGTTGGGTTAGTGATTTACATATGGCGTTACACGATTTGCACCCTCGAATAAAACTTGTAC
>JABCMJ010025669.1:0-14172 GCA_014822125.1 Arbutus unedo | reverse complement strand
TAGTCTATTTTTCCAAACATGAACTTCATTTTAGGTAGAACTTATTGTTTTGATATTGGAGGAAATATGTTCGGTATTTTCTTAAAAATCGGATCGTTTTTTGGAAAACTGTTCGAAATATCAAACCAGTCAACAAAATGATTTTTTTTAGATTACTACCGAAAATTGATTCTAAAACAATTAGCAAAACTTGATTCAAGGACCGGCCAGATTGATTTGAGGGTTTGAAGATTCAAGTGTAAGTGCAAGGCAATCACTAATATTATCTTGCCGGTAATCAAGTTTGATTACTAATTTACCTGTAAAAACTGTTTGTGCCAATCTTTCTCTATTTTTTTAATGTTTCCTTGAATTTATATTTTGGGTTTTCTATTTTTAATGTTTTCTTTATTAGGAATTTTCTAAAAAAATCTAGTGAGATTCTAATTCATGCTTAACATTTTCTTGCTTTTTTTGATGTGTTGCAGCTTCTATTTTTTTGGATGAAAATTGGAGAATTTTTTAGATTTCCTATTAGGTTCGTTCATCCAGTGCTATAGTTCTTATATATGATCAGCTGTACATTTAGTTGCATATAATCTATTGTATTTTTTTTTGGAACTACCCCATATACAGTGCATGAGTTGAATTTGAATTCTCATACTTACTTATGATAGTGCTATATAGGGCAGTGCAAATGAGATGAATAGAGGTTACTTTTTTGACATCTTTGAGAGGCTGAAGCTATTATTTAAAAAATATCATGTTCTTTAATTGTCCTTATTCTCAAGGGTTTTAAAAAATACCATGTTCAGATCATTCTTTAGTTTTTGACAAATAATACTATACATGGATGTGAATATATATGAGACTGATCAATTGATTATGAGACTTAATGATTGTCTCTGATAAAATAAAGTTTTATTACAAAACTTATTTGATTGTACATTTTTATTCTTTGATTGATCAGTGTTAGTATTTGGTTCATGAGTAACTTATTAAATTAATGATTGAAATTAGATAATATTGTTGATTTTGTAAATTGCTGTATTTTTTTAATTCACTTATTGAAATTGACTATATGAACCTTGCTTGAAGATTATTGAAAGAATGACACTCACGGTAGTTGGTACATTAATGGGGGCAGTCAATAGTAGAAAATAAAAGTTCAACTAATTAATTGTGTTTGAAACGTGTGGCGTCGCTTTAGGCACAGGCAATTACTAGCTATAAAATACGTACACACCGACCTATATATGTTAAGATTATTCTCAAAACAACGTAGTATTTGTTTGGATAATAGTTGAATTTCGATCCTATCAATACAATATGTTGATAGTTTGAATAATAATTGAATTTGAATCTTAACATGGATTCGATTTTGTTAATTTTGTTCGTAATGTCGAAGGCACTGGTAAATACGCTATGATTGATTCCTAGCATGGATTCAAATTTTTGGTTTAATTTCATTGCGTCGTGCCGTAGGCACGAGTAACACGCTAATATTAACCAAGTCTGGATGACTTATAGAGCAACATGGAAAAAAAACTAAGAGGACTTGAGCCTCATTTTTAGTTCCTCACATTATCTTAGTATCTTAGTTTCACAACTCCCAATGAAACAAAAGGAAGAAAAAGTCACTTGGAAATTTCCTTCCGGCCCCCGGGAGTTTTCTCATATAAAAATGTAGCATTTTCCCGTGAAATTTATCCAATCTCTCATTGTCAAAATCATCCACACCATGTCTTCCTCAAGAATTCTTTCTCCTCTCTATCTCATCTCCTTCTTTCTTCTCCTCCAACTCACCCTCGCAGCCAACCCTATTACCCACTTCTGCTCAACCTCTGAAAACTTCATTCCTAAAGGGCCTTATGCAAAGAAGTTGAACAAGACCATCAGTTATCTCCAGTCGCATACCCCGCAAATTGGGTTTAACTCTGGCTCGATTGGCGTGAGCCAGAACCAGGTCTATGGCCTTGCTCAATGCCGAGGTGACGTCAACATCACAGAATGCCAAGCCTGTGTTGAGGAGGCAAGCAATGTGATTCAACAAACCTGCCCAAATAGCAAAGCAGCAACCATATCTTACGACAATTGTCAGTTGAAATACTCGAACCTCAATTTCATTGGCCAAGTAGACAACAAGGACTGGTTTTACTAGGCGAATCCTCTAAAAGTGAGCAACCCAATTAATTTCAATAAAAAGATTACAGAGTTGTTTGGAAAGTTAGAGGAAGAAGCTTATGTTAGCACAAAAAAGTATGCTGCTGGAGAGTTGAAGATTTAGTGATCAAACAAGCTCTACGGGTTGGTTCAATGCACCAGAGATCTGTCTAGTGTTAATTGTAAGCTGTGTATTGATGCAGTTATCTCTGTGATTCCACGCTATTTATATGGGAAAGAAGGAGGGAAATTTGTGGGTGGGAGCTGTGGTGTGCTGTTTGAGATTCACCCTTTTTTCAATGCTTTATTTTTTTTTTTTGAAAGGCAAAAAAAACATATTGAGAATATTAAAAAGAGGCTTGCGGCTATTGCACAAGGGTACACATGGGAAAACAAGACATTCTTAGACGGACGGCAAAGTTGGTGAGTCACCAACCACCATCAAAACCCTCACTTCCTTCCCTCCCTTTTCCCAACAGAGACCGCTGATCAAATCAAAACCTCGCACTGAATTATCCCAGTGGGGTTGTAAAGGATGCTGACCATACTGGTGGTGAGCCATGGCCCCCCTGACCCAACTGAACCTGATTTCTTCCTCTAGAGCCATCCAATTTACTTCCACCCTTATTTCAATGCTTAGAGAAAATGTAACACGGTTCTCAGATGTTACGGATAAATAAGTCTTATAGGAACACTGAATACTTGAGGTTGAGCAAAGATACATCATGCCGCCGTATTTTCATTTACTTTTTTTTGTACTAAACTGAAAAAAGTGATATTCGGTATCTATCGTATAATGGGATTTTCCTTTCCTTAAATTGATTTGGGTTGCTTCTATGGATTTGCAGTCTGGACCTACTAATGTGGATATGTAAAGTATTCTGTAAAATAAATCTATCATCGGTTCACTTCACAAATTGAAAATAACATGAAACTAATGAAAAGAACTCTCTCTATTTTACACATGGTAATCAAGTACAATTGCAATAGGCTCAACAATTGTTTCCCCCCTCTATCTTCGTAAGCTACTGTGTGTTTCTTCTTACAAATTTTTTAGCATCTTCTTGTCTATAGGTGTCTTGGTGAAGTCGCCAAGACATTGAGAACTCAACACTTAATTGAATGGTCGGCGACAATTAAATGTTCTTACAAGGATGACACTAGCTCAGTCAATATCCTTGACAACTCAGTATAAGCATATGTACGATACTTGGATGTGTAACTACACTCCTTCATTGGATAACAATTCAATTTGCAATCAGGGTTTAAACTTGCATTGTATGAGTTTTACTATTGGTGATGAATAATCGTTGTACAAGAACAAGACAGTTCAATGGTCAATTGAAAGAAACGGACATAAAAGAAACTTAAATGAAAAATATAGTTTTTTCTTGTCAGATGGAAGTTTACGGAATTTAAAGTGTGATCTTTTTTATTAACAAAGGAAAGATAAAAGATATTAATCTTTGAAGAGAGTTAGAAGGATTAAATTAACGAAACCCGAGTTGGTAAGGTACCAACCAAAGAAGAAAAGAAAACTAGAAAAAGAATAAGAAACTAAAAATAAGGATTCCAAAAACTACATACCAACAATATCACATGTATTGGCAACATCATATGAGGTACCACTGGCAGACTTAAAAGCATCATCTAAACCCCAAGCATGCGCACCAACATCAGCATATCCATAACAACTTCATTTTTATAGAATATGTTGTTTAAGAACTTCACTTTTGTAGAATTAATGTATTGTTTAAGCTCTCTCTCCGTTGAACCAAATCAGCAACATTAGCATCATGAACCCACATCCATATATTGCATCAATCAGAATCTGGATAATCAGCAGCAGGCCAGCAGCCACAGCAAAATAAAAAAGACACCACAGAGAACCCATCCAAAATACAGGAAAATGAGATATTAAGCATCCTAATACCATTAAATGATTCTAATCATGAAGTCTTGGACACCATATTCTTTATATTGAATTTGCCTTTAATCCGCCAGGCCATTCTAAATCTACATAAACCAATCACCTTCATAACTGATGCGTCTTTTGATTGAAAATAAAATCATTCATGGCTTTCAAAATAGGCCTTATAGATGCATAAAAACATGTAAGCCGACATGCCTGTTCTAACTTCCTGAACTTGAAGCAAAACCACTAATATTTCAGATTTTTCATGAAATGTGGGCATACTCAAACAATCTTTCCCCAGTCACACGTAACATACCAAGTTCTTCAGGCATACATACAATGAAACAAAAGGTGTTGGTGAGATTCCACACGAGTGAACCAGATGGGACACAGTGTTTGGCCCTATTCTATTAGACCTTTGTTAATTAGCAGTGCTCTTGTTACAATCCTTCCTCGAACAACTTCCCAAGCAAAAAACCTCCACTTTTGCAGGATAGATGTTGAGCCATAGATCCTTTGATAGCTGATTTTCAAATACAACTTGATTCTCCCATTCTCCATAAGTTGTTTTAACAGAAAAGATCAAATCTGGACTCCACCTCCAAGTGAGGCAATTAGGTCTGGATATACATCAAGTATTTGTTGTGACAGTAAATTGATTAATGTTCTTCATTGGTCTTGTTCCCACATAAATAAACTCCTTCTAAAGGACAAGTTGTAATGCCTAGTGGTGATTAAACGACACACGCACACAGTCCTCACTCTCTCTCTAATGGTTGCCTTGTCCTGTCACACCGAAACTCCAAGGATATCAAATACGTAGAAATGGACCGATAATCGCTCTAATAATATAAATACCAATAAAACTCCTGAAGATATTAAACAATTAATCAAATAAAACTGGCAAATTGCTATCAGTACTCCTCTACCTTCTGGCACTAACTCATAGGATCACCTTCATTACCTATAAAGGGTTACTAACAACAACATAAACCAAATCTCTTATAAGATCGCATGTTAAATAACAAAGTAACAAAGAATTGTCTCATATCAAAACACATATTTTTTCATTTGTACAAGAGTATATAGTTCGCAAAAGGTTTTAATCATATAGATTTCTCAACTCTGAACACTTGGAAAGAAGTTCAAATTCCCGTTCTCATGTGGTTTCTTCGACCCCATGATGTCACCACAATACTTAGACCAACGAAATCGTCTTCCCATGTAAGACTTGCTCCCTTGCATCTAGAATCTCCATGGGTCGCTCTTCATACAAAATGACATCCTCAACATCCAGTTTAGCCCAATAATCTAGCACGTGTGACGGATTCGTTGTGGTATCATGATTATCTTCTCAGTTGTTTTCTGCACCATGTTCGGTCCCAACCCGTACTTTCCCTGACCTCAATTGAAGATCGACATGGGGTCTACCATATAAGGCCTCGTAAAGGGCCATCTCAATATTAGACAGATAATAGCAAACTTTGCCAATGGTGGATGATCTTTCCATGAATAAGAGAAGTCCAAAATACAAGCTCGAAGCTTGTAACATGTCCTCCAGAGACTGAATGGTACAATTTGATTGTTCGTTTCTTTGTGGATAAAAAGAAGTACTCATCCGTAAGTACATACCAAGCGCCCTCAGAAGGCCCAACCAAAATGTGAAGTAAACCTTCAATCCTAATCTCACACGATAGACACTGACACCCCATGAAGTCGAATTGCTTCCTGAATATATAACTCGCCGAGTGCCTCCATTGTATCCACCACATGGACTGGAAGAAAATGTGCAGTTTGGGTCAGTCAATCAACTATCACCCAAACCGCACCATGATCAACTAGTGCCCTAGGAAGTCCCGTCACATAATCCATAGTTACATGCTCCCACTTCCATTTTGAAATAGGTAAAGATTGCAACAACCCGACAAGTCTTTGATATTCAGCCTTAACCTGTTGACGGACTAAGCACCTGGATACAAATCGTGCCAAATCCTGGTCCATACCCTTCCACCAGTATTTCTATCTCGAGACTTGGTACATCTTTGTGCCACGCGAATGTACAACAAGACGAGAATGGTGGAACTCACAAAGCACGCCTGATCGATATTTAGGACCGATCCATTAACCTGCAGCAACAAGTTCATCTTTCAACCTATCAGCAGCCAACAAAAATAGCAGCAAACAAGGTCATCCAATCTCCTTATTCATGGTTTTTATGGTGTTTCTTTTTCACAAGACATTGTATTTGTCTCAGTTTTGGTTTTGCTTGACTTTTGTTGGCCTCTTACTATCTTAGTTTTTGGTTTGGGGTCTAAGCGTAAAAATGAATGTCGTATATACCCGGGGTGCCAACATAGTTGGGATTCGTTCCTAGCCCGTAGTGATGCCAATCATTCTTGGTCTCCCTTTAATATTTGTAACGTGTTTTTAGAGATTAATAAAACCTTTCATTTTTGTCGAGAAAAAAAAAAAGAGTACAGTCTGTTAGAACAAATTGGTCATGAATTTCAGGTAGAACACCAGCATCATCAAAGAAAAATAGGTCTTTACAACTTCAAATGGGCATTTTTATCGTTAGATCAAGATAGCACCAATGCCCATGTGGATCTGTGGAACAATGAATCACATAATAAAATAAGCAAACAGTCGCGTGTAATGAAAAACTGAAAGAAAAATACAAGACACAAGATATACGTGGAAAATCTCAATGCAAGAAAAAACCACGGATCCACATCAACCCACCCCAGGCTAAAAAGTATGCTGCAGATTGTGTGCACCCAACAGTGACAACAAGAGCAAATGACGTGGGTGTAAACCTCACAAGACTCTCAGACCCAAATGAAATAAAATAAAGCAAAGCAAAAACACAACTTAAAGAAGAAGATTGACTCAAACGCCCGATTCAACAGTAGGCACAATAATAAAAAGAAACAGAGGACTTGAGAATCACATAATCAAAATCTCAGGACATCACCAGAAAACAGACTCAGAAAAAAAAAAACGCCCCAAAAATAGAAACTGGAATATACAACTTGAAAGCCACAAAAAACAAACCAATAAAACAGAGAGAAACCCTAAATCCCAATAAATATAAGTATAAGCAACCACCCCCCAACCTACTAAAACTAACGAAAAAACCGCTCTAGATTTACTCTCATGACCCTGTCTGAAATTAATGGAATATCCCTTCAGATTGATCCTGGTTTAAACCCATAAAGCCACTCTACATTTAATCAGATCCACCACCTCTTCTTCTTGCAAATCCTTATCCTTAAAGGTTTTTTTTAATTCCTAGCTGACCATTTAGACCATAAGGTTGCAAAGAAGCATGATTCCCATAAACCATTTTCCATTGTTACAGTTCCAAATCACAATCTACCCTTAAAATTACAAGCTCCTAATTTGAGCAGTTTATTAGATAAACATTATAGCTTTGGTGACTTAGGATGATGATACAAGAGTTTGTTGGAGATAGAGATCTGAGCATTTCAATGCTTTAAGTGTACCTTAATGTAGGCTTGGGTTGTATCTTAGTTTCATTTTCCTTTGGTTTAACTCTCTCTAGCATTTTTCTGGTCTCTCGGCTGGCAAGTGATTTGCTGGTCGTTGGGGTGCCAATCTAGTTGTGATCCTCACAATTCCTAGTGACACCGGTTTGATGCTTCCTCATCCCGTTCTTCAAGAATTCAGACGTTAGATGCATGTTCGCTCAATCAAACTCTCGCAAATAGAGTAGGGAGACTCTCTAGGGTTTATCTCTTCGAACCTTCAGTCTCTTATGTTAGGCGAACCCTAATGAAAGTTGAGTCGCTGATTGAATATTAATTAAAAGACAAAATGCACTTTAACGTCTAAGGTATCATTCATTATAACATTAAGTCTCCAAAATTCCAGAAACTATAATTTCGCTCTCAATTCTATAAAAATCTCAATTAAATCAATTATTTACATTAGAGGACTAGGTACGGTCCCCACATTCCTCGACCGGTATGATACCTACATTCCTAAATGCAATTCTCATATTGGACACTTTTTGTAAACACAAATTAAAAAGTCTTCTTTGATCATGTAAGCTATATATATATATATATATATATATATATTATGTTGTTCTATCTTTGAGCAAAATATTCGTATCAAGTCCTCAACTAATCCCATAATCCCATAACAATGCTATGGGATTAGTCTACTGTAGGTTTTTTGGTACCTAATTTAATTAGTTGGTTTCTCACCAACCACTTTCTTTCTAGGGATTCGGGTGGCTCTCACTTGTATCCCGAATAATCAATGTATTTTTTACTTTGATTATTAATATACATTTTGCTTAGCAAAAAAAAACTAATACTCTAATTGGGTGGACCAAAAAATGGATTGCTTGGTTCACAATAAAACAACCTTGAGAATACTCAATATGAGAAAATTTATTTTCGAATCACGTCCTTTTCGCAAATTCTTTAAAAAACATACGTCGTTCAAGACCATGTGCTGTATACAATAAAGATTCTCTTATAGTCGTGTTCAATGATTAGTAAAATAATAATTTTCTACCATTTTAGTTTCTTATCTCAACTACGTAAACTATTTTGTAATAGTTCCTAGAATCACTCATGATTTGTATGAAAATCATGTAGTGTCGCATCATGCGGAATAGTATATCTAGATATTGATGTTTTTGTGCTAGTTTTTTAGGGGTCGTAAACAATAAGTATTTTTCTTCAAAAAATAAACTAATATGCCACACACAAAATAAGAGTTCAAATGGTTAGGACGTAAGCTGATAGGTACGTAGTTTATACAAACGCTTTTAGACCTTCTCATAGTTGAAGTTTTCTTGCATAATGATGGTGTCATTTTACGATATAGTCATGACCTAAATAGAATCCACCTGTAAAATATTAAACATCTATTTAACAGTACCTTTTGGTCGTTAGAAAAGCGAAGGATCATGATTTGTAACCTTAAATTCGGTTAATGCAAGCCATTATCGCCACCATTTTACATTAATTACATAGATTTTTTATATTTCACAGACATATCTATACTATATATTATTGCAAGAGTACTGTTTTCGTGAGAAAATCTCTTAACGTGACACGTGGCACTAAATTATTATATTTACAAACTTTTTTATGGTATGTTTCGGTTTTTTTATGGCATCTTTCGATGATTGATTATATTTTTATTATATTTTTTAATAGTAGCTTTCGGTTTTTTTATGATTTTTGCCGGTTTAAAAGAAATAATTTTCTAATAATAAAGATATGCTTCTTAAAATAAAAACGGAATAGATTTATGTTAATATATGAATTCTAATTACCATTAAGAAGAGAATTGGGTAAGATTCAAATTGCTATTATGTTAACATTAATTTGATGCATCCCAATTAGGAACACTTTCACTATCTATTTTTTTTTTTTCTAGATAAAATGAATTGTATTAATAATCAGAGCAAAGTGATTATAATGATTAAGTGGGATTCAAGGGATTTACCCTTGAATCTAAAGGTGAAATACATAAGTATTAAGTCCTCGACCTACGCACCCCTTCTAAGCATCTCACTATATCTTGTGTTCACTTTCACTATCTATATTGCATGCCTACTGTAAGGGCCAGGAAGATTTTGCTTTTAAAATAGTTATTCCGATATATATTGCGAGATATGCATTTTATTTACTATTCAGCAGTGTTTTTAGTCCAGGGGTGTGTTTCAACCCTGTTAAACTTTGCAACTTTACTTTGATTAATACATGCATTAATTTTTGCTAAGAAAAAAGAAGCCCAATCTTTCTTTCTTTTCTTTTGCTAAATCCCTTTTCCATGCAATCACAATTTTAACTTGAGAAAGAGAACAGAAGAGAAGAAAAAGAGGTCCAAAAAAATAAAAATCAAGGAGAACACAGTCGGCCTTATAACCCGCACAGTACTGAAACCCTAATAATTAAACTAGCTAGGAATCTAGATAAAATTCTTAGAAACTAATTGTTAATTAATAATTGGACATCAACTAATATAGTTATCCCACTCTCCCACTCCTAGACATCTCCCACTCTCCAAACATGTTAGGCTACAATAACTATCCCAAGATAATAGGTAATCATTGGACGTCAACTGATAAGGAAAAAAAAAGAAGAAGTTAAAATAGTTTCCATATTATGGAGTCTAACGTATTACCTTATTGATTTATTAACAAAATACATTGATTTACTAAATTCAAACTTATACTTCCAAAATTGCAATCATGTCATAAATAAAATATAATAATATTAACAAAATAATAATTAGAATCCTAAAATATAAAAGTCTACTTAATGAATGGGAATTAGACTAAAGAAAATTTTGGAGAAGTCTCAACAAATAGTGGTGGCCAGGTCAAGGAGGTCGGTTTCTAACTTCAAGGCACTACGATTGATACAACAATAAATGAATGGGATACTCCATAATCAAATAGAGCTCTGTCAAAAGAGCTGAATAATATAAATGTACCCCTCACAACGGACGCATAGACCCCTTGGGAAGTAGAAGGTGGAACGACAGATGAGATATTGAAAGCTTTCCCCTAGATGTGCTAGCCTTGGGAATATCGTCCCCTTTGTCCGGAACCTTGAAGTGGTACCTGTGAACTTGCTCCCCTATCAAACTAAGAGCCCTTACCTAAAGTGGTCTGATGGCGATAGTGTGACTGTTGCAGTCTCTGAGTACCTCGAAACTGCTGTTGCTGCTCACAGCCTTGTCCATACCCAGTTTGCCGTATGGACCCCGCCCCACTAGTTACCCCAGTCCCTGAGGACAATTCCTCGCCATATGGTTTGTCTTGTCACACGTATAACAAGTCTTCTAAAGCACGGTACATGGGGCACTTAACACAGTGTATAGACTAGACTTTTTTAGAGGAATACTAGGGTGATTGTTATTTAGGTGCAGCTCCGATACTAAACATCTAGAGCTGCACCTGAAAAATAATGAAGAGTTGAACTAAGAAGCCCAGTAGAGAAATCTATACCAACCTTATATAGCTATGAAATGATATGGTATGTAACATAAATATTCAATAATAACGAGATTATGAGCGAATTCGAAGTTAAAGGTTAATTAAAGGTAAATCATGTTATAGGATAGCATCAACAAGTTCCTTATCGAGTCATTTATCACATGTCATCCCTCATTAATTCAATCAATCATGTCCTCATTGCATTTCGATATTCATACCTCGTAATTAATCATGTAAGATACTAGTTCATCACTCTTAACATTCCCTTTGGGAAGTTTAATTCAAGGCCTTCCTAGTATTTTCAAAGGAGTTTAGTACAATCACCATAACATTCCTCTCGAGGAGTCTAGTTTAATTCATACGCAGTGTTGTTCAAGTGCTCCACGTATGTCACATGTCACATATATAGCAATTCCATTTCGTATATTTAAACTCTCAAGTAATGCACATATCTCGTAATCATCGTCTCTAAATTTAGAACATATTGCATTGTTATCATGCAACATAAATCCTAGAAATAAGCTCAAAGAGTTCATGCAAAACATCAACTTTAAAAATCAACAACTCGAACTATTGATAATAATTTTGAAAAAAAATAGAATAAAAAATTATTGGCAATACAAGTACTACTACCAGTAATACAGGACACTGTCCAAAAATAAAATATATAACTATCGGTAATACATGACACTGCTTGAAAATGAAATACATAATTACCGGTAATATAGACACTATTATCAATAATAGGTAAAACTGACCAGAAATGAAATACTGAATTAACGGTAATTCAGACACTAGTACTACTGGTAATAGTAGGAACTGACTGAAACTACGCGATGTCTGCAGATTTTTTTCAACTTTGATTTTCAAGTACCAAATCAAGAACTAAGCACATAAGCCACTAAAAACAAGTCATACACACATAAAATAGATAAGAGATCTCTACCTCGAGTGTCGGATCGAAAGATTTGATCTTCAAAAGTAAACCCTAGCTCCAATGGTGGATGAACTCGAAGTAAACTCCCTCCAAACGAAATGAGCACGATCAACTACCAAATATCCACCGAATACATGTGAGGATCCAAAAAAAATTTATTTTTTAATTTAATGATGATGTTAATTAGTATGTATATTTGTCACAGAACATTTGATTCGTGCTTGGGTAGGTCAAGACTTGACCTAAGGAGCTTAATTTGGTTAATTTAGTGAGTCAAGGGCATTGTGGTCTTTAGACCTACCTTATATATTTTCCCAAATCAGATTTTTGGGTGAGTTCTTCCCAATAAATCAAAAGCCTCACTATCTCTCTAGCTCACTCTACCTTCTCTATACCACTCTCACCAATCTACTTCATCTCCTTCCAATTTGTTTGAAGTCTAGAGTGATCTAGGCGTGCTCAACCTACATGTAGAGGTGGATCGTGATTTCGAGGTCTAGAAGGCAATCCAAATCTGGGGTTCAACCATCTTCGCCAAATCCAACTTCAAAACTTTGAGGTAGGAACATTATACCTTGTTTATGTGTTTAGTGAAGTTTATTGTAGTTGAAATGTTTGATTTTGATATATTTGAGTAGAAATTTTTATTTTTAGGTTGGTTTTGATTGTAATAAATTTTTGACACATTTTTTATTTAATTAAAAGTTTCTTTCTCTTTTTGAATAATTTACTCTTATTTTTGTGGTTTGATTAATTTTTTTTTTATAATTTCATACTCTAAATGTAATTAAATATTGCTGAATAAATTGTGTTATTGCCATGCAAAAAAAATAGAGGTGTTATTTTATTAGAGATTGATCCACGATTTTTGAATAAAACCATGATCTTTTAAGTATTTATAACTACGATTTTTAGCTAAAAGTGTGATCTTTTAGTTATTAATAACTACGGTTTTTAATTAGAAGCTTGATTTTCTCTAACATTTAATTACGATTTTTTATTAAAAGCGTGATCGTTTATAACATTTAATCCATGTTTTGGGTACAAGCACAATCCTTTATAACATTTAATCACAGTTTTTGTTAAAAACATGATCTTTTATAACATATAGTCACGGTTTTTTTTATTAAAAGTGTGATCTTTTATAACATTTAATCACGATTACTGGTTAAAATGTGAGGTTTTATAACATTTAAATCACGATTTTTTTATTGAAAGCATGATCTTTTACAATATTTAATCATGCTTATTTAGTTTTAGGGGCACTTAAAGTTTAGTTCTATCTATAAGAGATACCTAATGTTTCATCCTGTACACTTTTGAAAGTTAATTTTTGGTCCTATTTTTTAAAACAAATACCCGAATTACTCTCAAAATTCATTTACCCCAATTTCAGCGTTTTTCTCCCTAAGAAAAAGGTATTGATGTAAATTCTTTTATATCTCTAAGTGTTTTAATTCTTTAGTGATGGTAAATTTGCATATCATGGTTAATTTACACATCAAGGATAATTTACTATATTTACAAAAGTAACTTAGATGTCATGATATATTTGTATCATTATGATAAATTCCTACAACTCTTTGACGATGGTCAATTTTCATATGGTAAATTTTTCAATCTCACAAACAATTTACTATATTTTGCGATAGTAACTTAAGTATCATGATATATTTGCATCATTATGATAAATTTCTATAACTATTTGACGATGGTCAATTTGCATATGGTAAATTTTTCACGCTCAAATTGGATGCTACAAAAAAAAAAGAAAAAAGAGTTGACCATCTTCAAATTATGGTCAATTTGTTGGAAAATCAAAACATGGAAGATTTGCATGAGATATTCATTTTTAGGATATTCATTCTGGCCTATTACCTGTAGCATAAACATGGAATAATTGTTGGGATCTCAAAACTTCAATCCCTGTTTTCGGCAAATTACAGATTCTGACTAATACTTCTGTAGCATAAACATGAAAGATTTGCTGAAAAATCAAAACTTTAGATGAAGACTCCGGCCAATTGCGGATTCCAGCGCATATCCATGAAAAAATTCGGCCAATTAATTCCATAATCAATTAAATTTTTTCCCTATTTAATTGCGTAATTCTAGCCATATTTATTGTTACGATTATAAACATACCAAATCAGGAATATATGTTCTAAATAAAAAAGGATAATAGGGTAA
>JABCMJ010025657.1:0-10058 GCA_014822125.1 Arbutus unedo | reverse complement strand
AGTCTTGTGCTAAGTTTGTGCGCCGATTGGATCAACAGGTTCATCTTTTGCTGATTTGTTTATTTTCTGGTAAGAAAATCTTTGACTATCTTATTAGTAAACAAGTAAGTTTAAACTAAATGGCACATTTGATCTTTATAAAAAGAAGCATACATGACAAGAAAAACTGCATCTATATTACATTCACTGTTTAAACAATTACATGAAATAGTACAGAAAGATGCAGGTACACAGAAAATGAAGACAACAGGTTATAGCTACAAAGAGGAAGGCCAAAACAGAACTCGCTCAATATTGGAGAGGTCCACTGCCACCACTACCCGGAAATCGATATAGGAGGTCTCGAAACATAGACAGTGCTTCCCGATACCGCTCTAACAATGTTTGATCATCTAGAGCTCCCACAGAGTCAGCATCTATGAGATCCTGCACCAGGCCAAACAAGAAGTGTATGCAGTCGGCATCAAGCTACCCATTGGAAAAGAGTTGCACTACCATGAAGAGCTGAGCACAAAGTTCATCAAGCAGACGCATCATATAGCCCCGTTCAAGGCTCAATTGGTGTTGTGCATCCTGAAGCAGGTGTTGGTACGCTTGATTGAATTCATGAAGGGCATTGCAAATCAATGACAAAGAGTCACGTTCTTGGGTCATCTCATTGAGCTATTGCTGCGTAGATTGAAGAGTTTCTTCTAAATCAGCAACCCTGGAAGATGAACCGGCCCCTACCAGAGCATCATACAAGGTTGTGCTCAGGGAGGCAATCTCTTGCTGGAGAAGGGAAATCCTTTCCTCATTATCATAAAGAAGGGCTTTGGTTTGTTCGTGGCTAGCTTCCGAGAATTCCGTTGCAGTCTCAGCAATCCGCCTAGCTTGGATAGCGGCCTCCCTTTCTTGAATAAGAATCTCCCTCTCCGTACCAAGCTGGTCCACCCATATATTCCATTCCCTCCATAAATGGAGAAAAGAGGCTTCTCGTGACTCAACATATCGGGCATGTTGGCTTGGCCCGGTAGGGCCTCTCCAAGGAGCAGGGGCATCATACTCCATGGTTTCCCTTGCAATCTCAGATTGTATCCAATCCAAGTAGGAATAAAAAACACCAGGTGTATCGCTCACAATAGTAATTTGTATAATGGTTCTTTGGTTCCATATCATAAAAGCTTCATTGACGACCTGGTCCACGGAAATAGGATTACAACAAAAATAGAATTTTGTACTGGCCTTGTTGGTTGAGGAAGAAGGGACCCCTTGAGTTACCCCAAATTGCCGGAGCACCCTATTCCCAAAGTAAGGGACCACCACCTGCAAACCCACCAGAGGTAGAAATGACAACTCATGGCCAGAAAGGGACAATGGAAATTCAGTGGCCCGAAAAACACCAATTTCCCAAACAATGGTGTCAGGAGTAATGTTGTCAAGTACTTGGATCCATCAGGAGCGATTTTTCGGTATCCGAGGAATATTATTTTGCAAAAGGGCAAGGCGCCGCACTGGAATTTCCCTGAACCAGCGAGGATGGGTGGAATGGCTTCGGAACAGGTGAGCGACCATCCAGACATATAACAACTCTGCGCCTGACACAAGGGCATTATTTTGACCACCTTGGGCTAGTGTGAGACTGTGATAGGTTTCTGCTAATATGGCTGGAATAATAGTCTGCCCTTGGATCACAGCGGTTACCAAAAAAGTGGCTCTCAAGTCAAGAAGGCCGCCCTGACGAGGAAAGAACATACCCGCCAAGAGCACAAAGGCAAGGGCATATTGACGTCATCATGAGCTAGCTTGTCCACTGGAGAGGCGTATGAAGTTGGGACCGGTGGGTAGAAAGTTCTCAACACTGCCAAAGATGCTATACATGAATGCCATGGAGACAGTCGGGATACCACCAACTTCTTCCATCTCAACATAATTTCTTTTCAAACTGACAAGCTCAGCAAAGACCACTCTCGGTGCCCGCCTGTTGACAAACTGCCCCGGGCAATGTAATTCCGGCCTCATCTGTAGCATGTGATGATATTCTTCTAAAGTGGGAGTGAGCTCATTCACCCCAAAGAGGAAAAGATTCAAGGATGAGACCCAGAATCGGATGATAACCTCCAAAAAGCCATTGGGGATGTTCATGCTGAGTAGGACAATCAAGCCCCCGAAAATAGTTTCAAATTCAATTTGTTCCTCAATGAAAAAGCTCTGCCACCAGAACAACAAGAGAGTTGCTAGTTCAGGCAAGAAAGACATGCTGGCACAAGTGAACAAGAAATTCAATATCCTTTTTTATGAAAATTAGTCTGTATTATATAAGAGTTACATGCAAGCATTATAATGAAAAAAAGCAGGAGTACAATTCATACATGCATGCAAAGCAGGAAGGAAACACAGATATCATGAAAAAAAAGATCTCGGGTCAAGTCTTTAAATACATATGATACTAAAGTACATAAAAACTGAAATACATAAATCATTTATAACATAATGTGGTCTTTTGATTCCTCTAAACTAGGGACTAGCATCTTCATCAAGTTCAAACCATACGAGTCTGTTGCACTCATCTGCCTCAGAAGGCGTTGTAAAAGGTTGAGATGGACCCTAAAAAAAGGAACGCAAAGCAATGGTCAAAATAAAAAATGAATACGCAATAGATAAAAGCAAAGGAAAATAGGGGTGAGAAGAAGAAATATACCTGTGAAGATGATGCACCGGCCCAATGACCAAAGGGTGGCATGTCCATTTGGGGGAAGTACGGAGGTATTTGCTGCTATAGTAATTGTTGCTCATGTTCTGCCCATCTCGCTCGCTCTCTTTCTGGTTCCGCCTGTATCCTATCCCTATCACTCTGCAAATCCCTACACATTTGACTCGACGCCACGTTGGTCTCGACTCGGGATCTCCGGGAGTGATGAGTTTGTTCTCTCCTGGTTGGTGCCCTTCCCACCACAGGGGCAAGGTGACTGAATCGTCCGATCGATACATTGTGAAACCAAGAGGAATAGTCACTCCGCACCATAAGAGAGTTGATGCTCACAAGATCCGGAAAGGAGCCAAAGCCGTGCAACCCAAATGTAACCGTTGGAGGGTTTACCGAGATCATTGTCTGTCCTATCAACTGTCGAAGGCAGTGCTCACCCATATAGAGTTCCTAAGTCTCGAAGTCGAAAATGGGAAATTGGGCCCAGAACATTCGAAATTCTATTGACAATTTGAGACCTTCTCGCGGTGATTTCATGTTAAGAAAAGGGCACCAAATTACCTCATCTAAGGTAATTTGTTCTAATTGGGATCTGAGAGTAGCCAAGTTCAGAAAGCTGGTTGATCTGGAATTAGGCATCAACCATCCAAAAGCATGAGAAAATGTGTTCTCATTCCTCACAAGAGGAGGGGCAATGGAAGAAAAATGTTCAAAGGACCACCATATAAGAAAGGGGCAAAAGCCTAGTTGCGTGGTACAAGGGCTGCTAACCCTACGACACATAGCTTAGAGGAACGCCCCAAAAGTAAGCTAACCCCAATCCAGTGGAGAACTGTCAGCAAAGTCTACCATACTTACCAAGCTGATATTGAACCTACTCTGGTTGTTACTAAGGAAGTAGGAAACTAGTATGTAAAGCAACAGACGCCCCTGCCGTTGGTAAAGTTCAGTGCCACTACTCACGTTGATGTATAGGTCGGTAGGCCCCCTCAATGAAGAAACAAATATTAATCACCCTTGAAGATCATGATGATGGATACCTAAGACCCGGATACCATCTTCTATGGTTCCAGAGGGAGCGGACACCAATTGCCCTTGACCTACTCTAAGACCTGTGATGGTCGTCCATTCAAAAGGGATCATCCCAATTTCACAATCACCTAAATGCAATGTGTTAGTCTCGCTAAACCAACGTTCAACAAGAGCATTTATCAGATTGTGAGAAATCCGAAAAGGAGAAATCGACAAAAAGTCACGGATACCCTGCTCATGTAGGAATTTTTTGTAACAAGTGTGGGCTGACAAATAAGTGTCATAGGCGAAGGACCAGCTACCTCTGAAAGATCGAGAACGTGGAATTTGATGGGTCCGTAAAAATACCGAGGGATGGGAACTTAGGTGATGCAACAACGAAGTGTCTGGTACTATAACTACATTTCCGTCAGGTCCTATAATTGTATCATCTCCCCGAAGTTTAGTGTCATATCCCGAGACTGAAAATTTCTCAACAAAAGAAGTCCCGAAGTTTAAAATAATGGAGGCCAAGTTGGCATTTCTACCCGCCTCATCAATATCATCACCACAGGGAGTTTCTCCCTTTAGATGAGAGTTTTTGGGCTCACGACGCAAACATGAAGGTCTAGAAGAAATAGAGCGGCGAGGAGGCATCTTGCGTCAAAAGAATTCAATTTATGTCCAGATTTTAGAATTACTACCTTTTGTCTTTTCTCATATTTTTGTCCAAACTTTAATCGTATTTTTAAGGCTTACCTTACATTTTGAAATCATATTTTCAAAATTTTTCATAATCGGGATCTTATTCTCGAAAAATCTTTAAGTCTTAGAATCGTATTTTTAAGGCTTACCTTACATTTTAAAATCATATTTTCAAAATTTTTCATAATTGGGATCGTATTCTCGAAAAATCTTTAAGTCTTAGAATCGTATTTTTAAGGCTTACCTTACATTTTGAAATTGTATTTTCAAATTTTTTTTCATGCTCGGGATCGTATTCTCGAAAAATCTTTAAGTCTTAGAATCGTATTTTTAGGGCTTACCTTACATTTTGAAATCGTATTTTCAAAATTTTTCATGATCGGGATCGTATTCTCGAAAAATCTTTAAGTCTTAGAATCATATTTTTAAAGCTTATCTTACATTTTGAAATCGTATTTTCAAAATTTTTCATGATCGAGATCGCATTCGCAAAAAGTCTTAAGTCTTAGAATCGTATTTTTATGGCTTACCTTACATTTTGAAATCGTATTTTCAAAATTTTTCATGATCGGGATCGTATTCTCCAAAAATCTTAAGTCTTAGAATTGTATTTTTAAGGCTTATTTTCAAAAAAATTCTTAACCAGGATCGTATTTTCGAAAAATCTTTTAAGTCTTAGATTCGTATTTTTAAGGCATACCTTACATCTTGAAATCGTATTTCCAAAAAATTTCATGATCGGAATCGTATTCTCGAAAAATTTTAAATCTTAGAATCGTATTTTTAAGGCTTACCTTACATTTTGAAATCGTATTTCCAAAAATTTTCATAATCGGGATCGTATTCTCGAAAAATTTTAAGTTTTAAAATCGTATTTTTAAGGCTTATTTTACATTTTGAAATCTCATTTTCAAAATTTTTCCATAATCGGAATCGTATTCCCGAAAAATTTTAAAGTCTTAGAATTGTATTTTTAAGGTTTACTTTACATTTTGAAATCGTATTTTCAAAATTTTTCATAATTAGATATCGTATTCTTAAAAAATTTTAAAGTCTTAGAATAATATTTTTAAGACTTACTTTACATTTTGAAATCGTATTTTTACTTCAGATTTTGAAGTCATATTTTCGAAAAAAATTCATGCTTAGGGTCGTATTCTTGTAAAGTGTTTCCAAGTTGCAAAATCATGGGAGTTCCTTACATTCAAAGTTGTACCTTTAGGATTAATCTGTTTATTGTGTTAATTAAGTTTTTCAAAAACTATCTGGTTTAATATTTTTGCTAATCCAAATTCTGAATAAAGTTGTCAAGTCTATCTATTAATTTATTTTAGTTTCAAAATCAAAATTTTAAAACTAACCTTATATATCTATTCTACTTCAAAATCAAAATTTTTGAATTTACTAACGTTACTTATTTTAGTTTCAAAATCGAATCTTTGAAATTAACTCCATTTACTGGTCCTACTTCAAAGTCAAAATTCTTGAAATTATTTAGTTTCACTTGGTTTAGTTTCAAAATCAAATTTTTAAAATTAATTTTTAGTCTAGTTTTTTTACTACAAAATCAAATTTTTGAAATCATCTTTCACTTATTTTGCTCTCCAAATCAAATTCCTGAAGATAAACTTTTGATCACTTATTTTATTTTAAAATTAAGTTTACCCTAGCTTCAAAGTTAAAATTTAAAGCCAATTTTATTTCCACGTGCCAGAATTTTAAAATTATTTACGCACTGACTGTGTTTTGACTATTTTAAGTTTTAGAATTAGGATTTTAACATTATTTTGTTTTGCTCAATTCAAAATGAAATTTTTAAGAAAAGGTTGACTTGTCGCAATTTGGTCTCTGAACCAAAATGGAAAATTTTATTTTAAGCGGCTCATGTTTTAATTAGTTTTAAATTTTAACTTTCAGTGGTTTGCATTTTAGGGTTAGGCATTTTCATGCATGTTAAAAAAAATATTGAAAAAAAAGGAAAGTCTGAAATCAGTGTTTCTCGGATGTTTCCTCACAAGTTTCTATAAATACACCTTTTAGTCTAGGTTTATTACAATTTTATTTTTGCATGTGTTAGTTGTTTCATCGGAGCAAAAAAAATGGCATTTGTTTATCTTACTTCTTGTTTTCACGTATATATATCAAGATATCCCAAAAAAAAAAAAAAGAGGAAATTTTAGAGACTAGTTCTTTTTTTTCTTTTTCACTCCTACAGTGCTTTCATCACCTCACTTTTGAAGCGTGTACTATATCTTTTCGTGCAACAAAAGTGAAGCGAGTCCAACACCTCCGGACGCTCAAACTACCTATAAATATCTAGATATATCACTAAAATAGTCCCTGCACACTAACAAATAATATTTTCAGATTTACATTGAGCGATATAAGAATGTGACAAGGTAATGTGTTTGGTCAGATTGTATGCTTCAAATTACACTAACATACATTATTTTTCTTCTTGCAGAAAATTCTTTCTTTTAAAAGAAGAGAGAGAGAAAACGCATGAGATGGGAAACGTCATGCATGGCTGTTCAAATCATGACATGAGAAAATATGAAAAGTTAATGTGTGAATTCAAAATTCTACAAAAAAAAATGAAAGAAAAAGTGCATGCAAAGAAAGTACCACCTTTCGGGCAAAGAGAGGTTATAAAAGGATATTGCAAGAAAATATTTCAAGAAGCTCCGAAGAACCTACAAGTAATACATGAAGTCGGGTGAGTTCAAAGTAAAAAAAATAAAGAACGTAGGAGAAGAGATGACTTACTTTCTTACACAATGGTCTGGTTTAGCTTGAAAAAGGAAGTTGGGAATAATGAAGATGGAAAAGGTTAGTCTCTGGAATGGGATTTGAAGTGCTTTAGAGAGAGAGAGAGAGAGAGAGAGAGAGAGAGAGGAGTTTGAATGGGTTGAAAGAGATATGGAGGTTTTCTTTTTAAAGGGGTATGCAAGTAAAAAAAAATGTATATATTTTTAATATATTAAAAGTGAAGTACAAGTGTTTTACTGGTATTGTTGGTGTTGAATGTGAAGAGAGAGAAAAGGCTAGAAGAGGAAGAGAGAGGAAAGGGATTCGGGTGGAAGGGTAAGAGAAAAGAGGAAAAAGACAAATGGCTAGGTACATAAGATTGTAAGATTGGGTTGTCATATATGACATGGAATGGTCATGTCACCTTGAGTGAGTTTTGAAGACTTTCTTTTCCTAAGAGAGTTTGTTGCATGCGTAAATGAAGAGCTAAAGTGGTCAAAGGCTGGGGAAATGACAGAAAGAATTAATGGCATGTCTTAAAAGATTCGTCCTATGATTGAATTACGATTTAATCCCGAAAGTCTAGAAAATGTTCCTTTCAGTTTAAAACCTCAGAATATGTTAAATTACTCCCAAAAAATACCCAAATGACCATCATTACATCAAAAGAATATTTTGTGTGGCCTCATGTCCAAGTTAATTATCAGATAAAAGCACGGCGCAACTTAGTTCGCTGTGGGGCAAAAGGTCAAATCCTATTTTCTTTGTCCGTTCTTTATTTTCACTAATGAACAAGAAAAGAAGGGTAGTTGTTGATACAACATTTTGCCCACCACTCAATATTTGTCAAAACAGGATGCTTGATAAAGCCTGAAAGAAGTCGAACGCATAAAATGATAATTTTACCCTGAGAATATTAGACTGTGCAAAGGACCGTCGAGAAGCCAAAGTTTTTCACCAAAAGCATGCTCAGATATTACAAAGGCCTGTTAGCAAGATTGAAGAGTGAATCGAGCAATCTTCGCAAATTTGGTGAAATCTGGGTAAAAATGACCATTTTGCCCCTGAAAGGCCGGTTCAGCAAAGACAAGCCTCTATATCACCCCACCAAATCAAGTCCAAAATATCTCCACATTGTATGTCAGAGTTTAGAATGTCTCAGCAAGTAGTCAAGACGATCGAAAGAGGTACGAAGGGGATCCGAGCACAGACAGACAATTTTGCCCTTCTAATTTATCGTGAACAGGAGGATATCTTATTGAGTGTGAGCGACTTCACCACTTTAATTTTCATAAATAGTCCCAATATGATGCCAATGAAATGCCTCGGAGGTCATTTCAATAGTCTTGGAACAAATCTGAAGAAATTCGGTAAATCGATAAATAAAGGGGCATGTCGTCTTTACACAAGCCAAGGTTTGAGAGTACTATTTGTAAAAAAAATTTATCAAATCATGAAGACCTCATATTATTGATCAATATGGCAATACAAGTCTATTGGCAGTGACTAGAGCAAAAACAGGCAACGCCGATAATTTTTGATTGTTTAGAATGAGATCTCAGGAGTACAATTTTTGAGTCGAATATTTCAAACTCTAAAGAGCACATATTATTGATTAGCATGTTAATACGAGTTCAACAGCTGTATCCGGAGGTCAATCTGAGGTTGATAGGTTAAAAAAGTCGTATTTTAAAAGCAATTAACGACCAATTGGCACGATTTGAACGCATGATTTGCGAGATGATATTTTTAAATTTTGAGGGATACATATCATTGATCAGAGTATCGATACGAGTTCAACGGCTATATCCATGATCCGATCTGAGTTCGTTTGAAGTTTTTTCGTCAAAAATTAGCATTTCAGTACGCGTAAAAGGAGATGGGCATAATGGTAATTTTTCAACAATGCTGATGTCACATGGTGCATGTTGGGTGCAACATGGGCACAACTCGAGCACAAGTTGGGCTGCTGGAAATTATTTCCAACCAGGTTTTTCCAAAACAAAATAATATCAAACTGGTAATTACTTACCGTTAAGGGTTTGACGGCTGAATTCATCTCTAAATATCAAAGGATTTCCTTTCAAAAGAGGAGCTTTTTTTACCAACCAGATCTAGGTTCCCTGGAGATAAAATATTTTCTAAATCAGAAACGAAGCCCACACAAAAATCAGAGAGCAAATACCAAAACCAGCGAGCAAATAGTTTCGTTTCTGATCCTCTCTTTTCCTTCTTTCATTTTTTCGTTTCCCATAGTAAAAACAGAGAACGTTTTTACTCTCAGAAATTCTTCAAGTGTTCTGCATCGGGTCGTTCTCAGCTTTTTAGCTCCGGACGCTCGATATCAAAATGGAATTAGATTTAGGATTTTTTATCCATAGAAACTCTGCCCGATTTTTGATCTCAGAAACTCTTGTTTTATCCCTTTCGCAAATCTCGTAACATTTTCTTGTTTTATCCCTTTTCCCATATCAGTTACTACTATTTTCTTTTTGTTTCACATAAAATTAATAAAAACAAAAATCCGTTACTTCGTAGCTAAGTCATATGACTAGTACTGTTGGTTCACGCTGACACGCTATTCATATCACCTAGCTGACTATCCCGATAATCTCAAAATTCCATAAACACACGGGTAACATAGGTAGCCCGTGACAGTGTTTTTGGGAAAGAAAATTTAACGAGCGGTGCACATTGACATTTATTACATTTTACAATTTAGACCGTCAGTGTTTGTGTAGCTACTGAGATGAAGAATTCTAGTGAACAAAAAAACAATAATAAATTCAAGCAAATACATGTCTTGCCTAAAAACTGAGAAATATGAATAGCCGTTGTGTTGTCCATATCTCCCAGTATTTGGTTCCGATAATCTCAAATTAAAGTATGTCGTGCAAATTAGCAGTTT
>JABCMJ010025642.1:0-12075 GCA_014822125.1 Arbutus unedo | reverse complement strand
ATCCGAACCGTTCAATGTGTTTAAAACATGTTTTTAGGAGTACCCGCGAGAAATCAGCTCAAAATATTACCGGAAAGAGCTTGATCCAAGCAGTGGTTCATAAAACAGTTCCTGTCAGCATTTTGAACCACTATTTGGATCAAACCCTTTCCGATAATATTTTGAGCTGATTTCTCGCTGGTACTCTTAAAAACATGTTTTAAATACATTGAATGGTTCAGATCATTAAAATTTTATCAGGAATGAAGAATTTGGATGTTGATCTAATATTGGTCTAAAAAAGTATTGATCTATGGAGCCATCCCCATATATACGTATGTATGTATATATACATATATATATATATATACATATATATATATATATACATATATATATATATATATATAAGTTTTCAACAAAAATAATGTCGAAATGATTTGGATTTAGGAAAACCTCAAAATAAATGTTCGGATTCTGTAAATCCAACTATATTTCAGAGATTAGAAGTCAATACAAACACCTGCAATATATCCTATGTTTCTTTAAATCTAGTGGCTGCCACATCTTCTCCCGACCAGTGTAAAGTTGTGTTCTATTGTGGGAAGTGCCCTAAAATTCCACGACTGCGAGATAAACTGGTTGCTGCAACTTTTGAAGTCGTGGCCATGACTTCTACTCACATAGAAAAATCATAGTTTTGGTCTTGTAAGTGCTAAAACTCATTTTTTGGTCTTTTTTATGGTGTTTACGCTCAATCCTTCAACACCAAGAGATTCTACAAGAGCCTTGGTACCAACCAAACTTACCATTAAGCTCCAAGATGTTTCCATCATCAGGAATCGTTTGACGTGTGCTTAAAAACTTGCAAAGTGAACGTGGGATGTCCACAACTAAACAACCACGTTGTTCTCTGCCCCCACCATTATTATCACTAGGGCCTCCCTAATCCTGTTCGGCATGGGTTGACATAGGAGGCTTTCAACACTTCCCTTAGGTGAACAAAAATTTAGGGGCTTCACTAACAAATTTTGGCCGCACGTAGGGATCCAAAATGGTGGGAAGGAGTCTCAAGCTAAATTCAGGGGTCAAATAAAAAAATCAAAACTTTTTGAGGGCTAAACTGAAAGTATTGAAACCTTGGAAACTCAATTCCGTAACCCAAAGATTACAGGGTTCGTAGTGCATACATTCCTTCAGCTGACCCAACCAAGTCACGTATTCTGAACGAGTGCTAGGTATAGGGTTATCAGGTTGTACTTGGGTCTGTCATATCAACTGGAGCTAGAAGGGTGGCTAGCGCGTGATATTGTAGTCTATGTGTGGATCTCAGTTGTACATTTTTAGCGACTTCTGTGGGTGCATGGAATGGCCTACGAGATCCATCTTGGTGGTTTTATGTTCGCCTTGGTGGGACAACTCGACTGGTGTGCTAAAACCTCTACCTTGACCAATTGGATTATCGGGAAAGAGGGAGACAAGCTTCAAATATTTTCTAGATTTGAGTGAGGGCTACTACAAATGTTGGTCAGAGATGTGTACCCACATATTGTAACTCACAATGGGAGTAGGGCTGAAACTAGTTGTAGTCGGACCGTACCGGATATGTGATACTCAGATTTTTTGTCTTTGATCAATTTTTTTCTTCTAAATTTTACTAGAGTTATTTACTTTTTGGATATACCAACTTCAAATACAATTGAAAAAGAAAAAAATGACAAAAATATAATAAAAGTTTTACTTGAAACGAAAAAATTAGTCAATGTTGACTATACATTAGTATTTTAAAAATTCGTATTTGAAACTCTTATTTTGGCTTAGCCATTCAATAAGATTAAATAGACAATATAAGGAGTGTTCACTGTTTGTTGCCTTTAAGATTCTAAACATTTTTTTCAATAAATTTTTTTTTCTTTTGTTTATTTTCACCTTTCAGACGAAGGAATCTCATCAACCCATTGTGGTTGAGGACTTGGAGAATCAACCAAGTTTAGAAAAGCAAAAGGATGGGAGTACAAAAAATAAGTTTGGACATCATAGTAAGGAAAGGCCTAAAATGTGTCAACACTTTGATAAAGTGGATGTTGGCGTGTGAGAAAAAAGCAAGGTTGTTTGCATATATTGTTATCTGGTTTCAATTTGTAAGGAATAGGTTGGTAGCTCAAGACACAAAAATTAAAAGAAAAAAGCAAGCTACTTCAACCTTTGATCGATAACAGATAAGAGAGATGCAAAGCTTACAACTACGAACTTTATTGTAGAGGCATGTAGGAAGGCCCCACCTCAAATGATAATTTCAGATAAATTGCCTTTAAGATTTGTTAAACATCAAGGTTTTAAAAGGTTTATGTTTGTGGTGCAACAGAAGTGGACCAAAATTTCTTCAAGGGTCACTATTGCAAAGGATTGTATCTGACTATATAAAGATGAAAAGAAACTATCAAAGAAAGCACTTAAAGGCCAACAAATTTCCCTAACCACGAAAATGTGGAAATCACTTCAAAATCTCAATTATATGCGTCTCACAGCACATTACATTGATTTTGATTAGAACCTCCATAAAAAAAATACTCAATTCGTGTGTGGTCCCAAATCATAAAGGTTCGACCCTTGTTAAAGTGGTTGAACAATGTGAAACTGTATGGAAGAGGACGACTTGCACTCTATGCACTTAAGTATTAGGGAGAATAAACTTGGTGTGGTTGATGTGGAAAGTGTGAATGAGGGGAAAAACGATGGTGATCCAAGGGACCCATTTGATAGTGGAAAAGAGAAAGGGAAAGGGAAAGGGAAAGGAAAAGGGAAAGAAAATCGAAAACGGATAAGATACGGAACTCCAACTTGTGCTGATTGAAAAATTGTGAAACTTCCTGTCAAAGTTCTTAAAGTCTTTTATGATGCTACTGATCGATTTTCGAGTTCAATGCATTTGACTTGCAAAGACTTTTTTTGGAGTTGGTGACTATTAATAAACGTACAATTACTAGTTTGTATGGAAGTGTTGATGGTATTTTGAAGGGACAGGCAAAAGGCAGGGCAAGAAAGTTTAATAAATATTGGGAGGGTTGATAAGATGAAATTTTTTTTGCTGTTTGCTTGTGTTCTTGATCTGCATTATAAATTTACCTTTGTGGAATGGCGCTTGGAAAATTATCATGCTCCTGATGATTCTAAGCTAGTTGTGGAATAAATGGAGGAGGAACCGGCTGTTATTAATGTGTAAAAGCAGGTGGCCATGGAAGAGGGAAAGGTAGTAACATTTAATGTTTTTTACTTATTAAAAATAACGTTTAATGTCGTATTTTTTATTTTTCACTCAAAACATTTAGTGGCTTAATACCATCTTTTTGTCACTATTGTAGGGTGCTATTTGGAAATGAAGATGTTGGAGTTTTTTTTTGCTATTTCTTGTTAGTGATTTAATGTTTAGCCAAGACTTCATAGAAAACTTGATGCTCCATGTACATTTTAATTCATTTTTTTGGGATAGATATTTATGATGTAAAAAGTGTTCGGCCAAGAGTGTAATGATAAAATATTTATTTATGTAGACAGGCAATGCACCATTAGTTCGATAACGGATTTGATAAAAGCCCGAACAAGAATATTTGGTTATTACAATGTAGGAATGAATAACTCTGAAGAAATTACTTTAAAAAGTGATGTGTCCACCGCCATGTCCGTGTGCCAATTTTTTAGAATAGCCATGTCCAGTGTCCGTATTCGTATCCCTTTTTGGGCTACATAGCTTGACATATCTAATCTTACATTGAGCTACTTGAAGTGTTATTATGGTCGATTTGATAACACTTGCATAAATTAAGAGTGCATAATATGATTCAGGAATGCTAATGACCTGCAGTTGGCCCCATTTTCTTTTGGTGCCATTCAGGAGCAGAAACCACCGCAGTATTTGAAACACAAGTAAAGCATTTGATTCAGACACCGCAATTCCTTACCAAAACTTTTGCTCTGGAAATCGATCTTGTTTTTGAATCGATAACATAAATCTCCTCAAAATCTAGCACAAACTCAGAGTCACCCAATCGCCGGTTCCTGTAGTGCTTTGTTAAGAAAACCTGCAACAGCAAATAATGAGCTTAGAATGTGCCCCAAAGGTGATCCTGATACATATTTACGTATCAAATTTTTTTTTTTTTGCTCATTGATCCTGAACTACAATGAAATGCCCTTTTAAGTCTAAACGCAAGATACGTGGATGATCAATTGACGCTGCTGGAATGCCGCCAAAAAGATTTCTTGTAAGCACATTCCCTAAACCAATTATTTCCGCAGAATGCCCCAAAAAAATGACATGAGCAAAGCTATGACCCCAGTTCCTTCTAAATTGCAACCACAAGCCCACTCGGGATTCCCTAATGGTCAAAAGTCATGCCAAAGAGTGCAATGGTGTAAGGGATTCCCAACAGCCCCGCAGGTGCAGGGGCAGGATTGCCTTCTCTCCCTCCAATGCATTGATAGTACAATACCTTCTCAATCCTCACTAATAGGTGCTAACGTATGGGTGACTTGGATTTTAACTTAACTATACATAACGAGAGAGACTTCAAGCATAAACTTGGGAATATCTTGAATTACCGAATATAAATCCCAAGAGATAAGTTCCAAAAATAACACCAAAAAAATCAGATCATGAAATATCTACACTACATTTTCATTTAGGACAAACCAATAGGCTTAAGGAGTCCTTTTTCCATTTTCAGATACAAAAAACGCTAGGCTTAAGGAGTTCCGGTGTTCATAACAGTGGTTACACATAAGATGCCAAATGAGTGGTCATTATTAAGCAAATTACTCCAGAAAACGTGTCACGTGATTAATCTTTGATGGGACATGATATCTTGACCTCTTAGCAATGTGTTTACACCCATTATTGGAATTTTTGGCCAAAACTGATAACAGAGGGACACATGGCTAGTGGGCCCAAGTGGTCAAAGTTCAATTAAATCGGGCAGGTCTATATTGAAGATTGATCAAATGGGTGACATTAGATTGTAACATGACTTGGTTGCAACTGATTTACCCTTCCCTGCCATTCAGCAACTACCTCCTACATTTCAAGATCCTGCTACTCGTGCCTGCAAGGTATACCAGAAGTAAAGCCTCGTCCTTTTGCTTGCATTCCTCTGCGTCCATGCTCGCCTCCACAAGATCAATCTCAATTGTTGCAATTCTGCCTCAAGCTTGGCTTTGCGGTCTGTGAGCTGTTGATACTCTTTCTCTTGAGAGCTTCACCGTTCTTCTTGATTGCTGCATAACTCTCAAAAGGCTTTCTTCAGCTCAGCTGCAAATAGGTAGACCCTGTCTAGTTTCAAACTGGCCTCTTGAGTTACATTGGTTGCAGAATCATAGGTCAGCCTGTGGGCTAGAAGCCCATTGTGGAAGTATTTGACACTAATTGCAGCACTGCCAGTCAGGGAGGCCTGGAATCGATTAGCTCCTCCAGTGCCTCTCTGGAGCTGAAAACCTTGCTGGGTGGTGGATACGCTCAAAATCTATGCCTAGATACCCCCTTCAGAATGGTCTTGGCTTCCTTGTCCGAAGTGGCAAAGGAGAGACTACAACTGACATAGGCCTCTGAGATAGGATTAACAGACTTGGATTTGGACAACCCTTCAAAGAACTTGACTTCTTTGACTTCCATCTTTACTTGGGCAGTGACAATAGGAGGTTGTGGAGAGTTGGTGTCTCAGCAGCTTGTTCCTTCTTTTCTTCTACAGGCTCTTTTCCGGGGAAGAGGGAAGCGGTCTTTTCTTCAGATGCTTTACTGCCCAGTTTGGAGGAAAGTGTCATGCCAAAAAATCACGACGAATATTTTCTAGGACCTCCTCAACCTCGTTGGTCCCTAGAGAGCTGTCATTCTTGGAAGATGATGAGCTCGAGAATTGGGTAAAGGCACAAGCCATGCCACAGTTGGCACAATTTGATTTCTTTTCTTTTTTTTGGAGGAGGCCACCGCAGGAATTTCAGGGACTCTCCTCTTTTTTCCTTCTTGTAAAAGCTAGGGACTCAATGATGATCTCCAGCTGTAGATGAAAAGGCTATTCTGGGGCAAAGCGGCAACATAAGTCAAACGCAAGAATAGCATCTGAATAATACCTTAATGAAAGGGATTCTGGCAGTTGGGGATTTTGTTGTGGTCTTATTTTGAGTTACCCAAGTCCCAATACAGGCATGCGCAAAACCGCCCTTGAATTTAGTATCTTTTACTACATCTTCCATTCCATTATCGGTCACTATGTGGCCTGGATTATGGACTACCCCAGGAGTCTCTTAGAGTGGACTCTCATCAACCTTAGAAATAAAGCCTCACTTCCCCTGAGCAACTCTCCCTTGAAAAAAGGGCAACTGATCAGAGAACTCCTACCAGTGGTGGTTGGTTGTAACGCCTTCCAAACGGCTAAGTTAGCAACGAAGCAAGTGTTCCAGAAAGAACTGGGTCCTAACTGAGCAAAAGATAAATAGAAGACAGAAAATACAAGTACGACTATAAATTCTGCTTTGCAAACCTTGTCATGTAAAGTTCCTTTTTCAGTAGCCAGTGCTCCTTAGTTATAGGTTGTGGTTGGCTGTTGATTTAGATATAATTCAGTGGATTTTCTGTCACAAGCTTCCATTACGAGTGGATGAATTGATGCTACAGAATCATGCCCATGCACCTCATCACAAAAAAAGGTGGTCAACAAGGTCGTTCTGTCGGCATCCTCTTTTTTGGGCTAGGAGCTGGTCAGCTATGGATAAAGAGAGCTCGAAGATGATTGCAATGAGGCCCATGCCGATCCTTCCATCTGGGTTCTTGGTGTCGGATTATGAGAGTCGAGCTTCTTAGCTAGATCAAGTTGTCTCGTTCTATATATCTTTGTTTCTATTGGAGTTATTCCAAGAGACATTTACTTCATCTCCCACAATTTCCCTGGCTCGCTTCTGCTTGGGATTGGTTGTGGTGCTCAGGAGGAAGTGAGCTACTTTGCCGAGTAGGTGAACATTCGGGTACATGCTCATGTCATTACACATAACCAATGATTATTGTGCATGCACTTAATGCAAAGTGCACCTTCCGTAGCCTTTACATCGCTCTTTCATCTTTCCAGAGTGGCGCTCAAAATCCAACTCTAAGTTGAGGCTAAACAGTATTCTTGTCTTACTTATGCTTTCTGCATTTCCTCAATTTTTTTAAATCTCAAAAAGCTTTTACACATGCAAATTATTTGCGAAGTGCCGTTCTATTCTGGAAGTTTTCCTTCTCTCTTCTCCTTGTTTAGAATGGCAACCGCTGAAATATGCTTTAGGGGAGCATTATTTCTAGTTTTGGGCCACCTACGAAATTCCCAACTCTCTGGCACTTTGCCTTTTGGCATCCAAGCAGCTTGAAGGTGTCCTGGACCTCCAAGAGAGAAGAGAACAGAAGGCGATAAAGAAGGCAGCCAAAGAGAGAGAGAGGAGTAAGCTTCAAGTACTAACTGTTCCAATTGGGCGCTAAGTATTCAAATGGGAGTTGGCCAGAAGAGATCCAGGAAATTGGGAGACCATTTAACAAAGCACGGCCCTAACCCAAGTTTGCTAATGATTGTGGATCGAGAGGCTCGAGTAGGTTCCACCAAGACTTCGGCTTTGATTTGATCTGTGATACCTTTTAGAACTATATTTACTTGAATAGATGAGCTATTTGGATAATTAGTTATGGCTTCCTTACATTTTGCCACTACTAAGGGAATTTGAGGTCTGGCATTTGTAGAGCTCGATGGGAGTTGATAATAGTGGGTTATGAATCAAAGATTTTAATTGGGAGAGATGAGTTATAGTTTGCAGCAAAGGAATTAACATGTACTTAAAGGGAAAGTTCAAATGGTTGAAGCTAAAGTTGGGGATGAAGTTTGAAATTTGAATATCCACCCACCCCCCAAACACACACATTCTCTCTCTCTCTCTCTCTGCAATTTCAAGACAAAGGGGCAATGATAATGATTAATGGTGGTTAAAAGGCTTAACCAAATGAAATTTAAAACCCTAATCAAGGTTAATGAGCGATAACACGTGTCCCTTAAGCTGGCACTGACAGCGGTGTGAGGGAGCGTGACGTAAGAGGACTTTTAATAAGAGAAGGTCTACTTGAGTCCTTGCCGGTTTGGGAACCACAGTCCATATGTGTGAAGAAGTTCGAATGGATTCTGGATCACTGCCGAGATGGCATGCATCACTAAGCCTTTGTTTGGATTGAGGGATTTGGAGAGAAGGTGAGGGATTTGACGACAAGTTTTGTATTTGGTTTGTATTTTTGGAAGAAAAGTGAGGGATATGGAGGAAAATGAAAGAGTGAAGAGTACAACTATTTTATGCATATCACTTCACCTCAAAAAATGAGAGAAAATTGAAGAAAAGTGAGGTGAGGTTGTGACTCTTATTTATAATCTCAATTATACCCTTTGAAAAATAGATACTAATAAGATAGATATTATACGTTGCTTGTTACCTATACAAACTCTAACACCCAAAAAAAATGCAACTTACACTATTTCGAAGTCTATATCATTATATCGCATTACACCCTAAAATCAAACGCTTTAACATCAAATTTTGAAGATCAACTTTTACGAAAATTCAAAAAATAAACAGAAGTTCATATCTCAAACAATGTTTTTTTATAAACTATTAAATAGAGTTGCATTTTTTGTAGTTGGACACTATCAGATGATGTTATAGTCACAAAAAAAAAAAAAAAAAGATGAATATAATTAACACGTGATTTTTACCTTACGAATTTTAACATATTTCTCTTTTGTTGTAATAGTTAGACAATAGATGGATGTAGATGAACATTGTATGTGGGATAAAAAAGGGCAATTGGCTGTGATTCAAATAATTTGTTATGTCGTACATCACTTGATTTGCAACAGGAGGTATCGTAAACAGTACTTGAATAGCTGTATTACACAACCGAAGACAGAAAGGAAAATAGTACGAGATTATCTAATTCATCAATTAAGTATCAACGATGAAGAATATCGTCGTGTAATTCCACTGGGATCGCAAGCTTTTACAATAATTAGTTATTTTTCAATGTTATTCCTTTTGCAAAACTAGATAAATAATCAGCTAGTTTTTTAGTTATTTTAATGTGTTTATTAGTAGTAATATTTATTCGGTTACATACAACGTTGGTTACATACAACGTCAATTGTTCTAGTATATTTTATGTGCATTATTTATGTGTTGAGATATAAAGTGAGCAATCAATTAAGTTGAAAGGTTAAAAAAGTAAAATAAGTTACAACTTTCATTTTCCTTCTTTAACCAAACATGAAAATACATTTTAATATTTCATTTTCCTTTCTATAAACCAAACAAGTAATTTTAATATTCCTCTCCTTTCCCTCCCCTCCCCTCCCCTCCCCTCAATCCAAACTAGGAGTAAAGGCTAATTCGCTTACCAGGGAAACTGGATTTTCTGTTAGCGCTTCTTTTATTATGCAATTAGAATCAATCTTTGTGGCATGTGCACACACGCCTTAGGATTGATTGTGGTGTCTTATGAATCTTATCGTGGCCTATATGGTTGAGGGTTGATCGCAAGGGGAAAAATCAAACTCCCCTCCATCAAGATAAGAGTTTGAGAGGGGAAACGTTTACACCCAGTTATGACATTTTTGGAAAAGTTAATAATAGAGTGACACGTGGCGTGTGGGCCCAAACATTGGAATTAAATTAGGTGGGTCTATATAAAAGATTGATCAAACAGATAAGATTAGATTGTAACATGGCATGGCTGCACCTGATCTACCTTCCCTCTTGTTCGGCCACTACCTCCAACGTTTCACGGCTTGTTAGGATCTCAAGACAGGTGCCATTTGCAGGCAAACTCTCAAGACATGTTCAAAGCATATTCAGTGTATTTGCTTGGGGTTAAGTACAATTCATTAATTATAACGGGAAAATATATGGAAAACTAATTTAAAGGGACACATGGCAAGCATATGAGCATTGATCAGCTGAGAATCGTTAGTGAATGAGAAAAATCTTCAAAAATAAAAGGAAGTTGTTCGGGGACACGGGACACACGTCATTTATGTATAGCCTAAGCATGTCCAGTTTCAGGAGAAAATCAATTACACATCAAACATAGGGCCCTGTGCGTCAAGACTCAAGTGTCAAATTCCAAATCAAGCTCTTCGGCTTTTGAACTTATTTTTAAGATCCAGCAACTTAGTTCCCTTAGCTTTGCCTTCTAGTTCTAAAAATTAGCAAGCTTTGTTTTTATTAAATTTAATAACCCGAATGCTTTGATTTCTATTCATCACGTAATACTTATACAAGTAAAAAGGGGCATAATTCATCTACTAATCTTACTCAACTACTATTCTATTTACAGAAAGAATCAAAACCTAAATCCAATCCAATTACACTCCTAAACACATATAACTTAACACTCTCCTTCAAGTTGACGCGAAAATATCAATCAGACCCAACTTGAACACAATGGGGTGAAAACTCTTGCTACTCAGTTTTCTTGTGAAGATTTCGGCTAATTGATCTTCACATCTCATAAAAGGCGTACATATCAAATCCTCACTTAACTTTCCTTGATAAAGTGCCTGTCAATCACAATATGTTTCGTTCTATCATATTGAACAAGATTCTGAGCGATGTTTGTGATAGCTTTGTTGTCACAATAGAGTATCATCGAACCATTATCAGACATTCCCAAATCACGTAATAGGGTTTGGAGCCACAAGAGCTCACAAACTCCATGAACCATAACTCTATACTTAGCTTTTGCGCTAGATCTGGAGACTACTAATTGCTTTTTACTTCGCCAAGTAATCAAATTTCCCCCAAGGAGAGTACAATAGCCAAAAGTAAAACGTCTGTCATCCACAGAACCAGCCCAGTTGGCATCAGTGAATGCCTCAAACTGTAGGTTGATTAAAAACAAAATCTCTTTTCCTGGAACTGATTTGAGATACCTCAAAATAAGATAAACTGCATTCAAATGTGAAACACGAGGATCATGCATGAATTGACTAATAATGCCCACTGCGTAAGAAACATCTGGTCGAGTGTGAGCTGAGTATATTAGTGGACCCACTAGGTGCTGATATCTTTCCTTCTTAGTGCACTCCCCCGAGTCTCCACTAAGATGATAATTCGCCTCAATTGAGAAATTTGCAAGTCTACAACCCAACATACATGTTTCTTCCAAGAGATCAAGTATGTACTTCCGTTGAGAAATAAAAATACCCTGATCAGACCTTGCGACTTCTATTCCAAAAAAATATCATAGTGATCCAAAATCTTTAATCTCGAATTCTTGAACCAGACTAGACTTGAGATTAGGAATCTCATCCACATCATTGTCTTTCATTATTACATCATCAACATAAACAATAAGGACAGGGACCTTATCAGAACTTCCTTTGATGAACATAGTATGATCGGCATGACTTTGTTTGTATCAAAACTGCAACATAGTCTTTGAAAATTTTCCAAACCAAACTCTAGGTGACTATTTCAACCCATAAAGGGTCTTTCTCAATCTAAACACATTTTCCTTTGTCTTAGAGGAAAGAAAATCTGGTGATATATCTATATACACCTTTTCTTCTAACTCATCATAAAAAAATGCATTCTTCACATCAAACTGATGAAGAGGCTAATTTAAATTTGCAGCACAAGAGAATAAAGTTTGCACAGAGTTCATCTTTGCTACTGGAGCAAATGTCTCCTCGTAGTCAATACCATAGATTTGAGTAAAACCTTTGGCAACAAGTCTCGCCTTATATCTGTCAACTATACCATAATCATTCTGCTTAACAGTAAAAACCACTTGCATTCTATTGTTTTCTTTCTCTCCGAAAGTGATACTAGCTCCCAAGTGCCGTTCTTTTTCAAAACTGTTATCTTCTCTATCATACCTCTTTTCCACTTAGGTATCATTATTGCGCCCTACCATTTCTGTGGAATGGATATAAAAGACAGAGATGAAACAAAAGCATGATATGAAATAGATAAACGATCGTAAGAGACAAATTGAGAAATGAAATTTTGAGTACATGACCTAACACCTTTTCGAAGAGCAAT
>JABCMJ010025632.1:0-19182 GCA_014822125.1 Arbutus unedo | reverse complement strand
GGTGTGTCCACCATTATTGTGGAAGGCATTCAATTTTAGATAGGGCAAGAAACCTGTAGACTAAATGACATCTTCAGAAAACTACAGATCATTAATCGAAAATTAATAATTTCAACCTTCCTGAATAATTATGTAGGTTTGAGTCCAAATCCTCAAAGTCATATTCAATCTTCAACAACCTTATCAAACTATAGTGATGAGTTTAAGCTGGCCTAACGATCACAACACAATTGGTTGGAATTTTCCTAGTAATTTCTTTTTCCCACTCAAAGAAAAGGGTCATGGTATTCTTTTGTTGATTTTTCTCACTTCACACAAGTGTTATATATATATATATATATATATATATATATATATATATATATATATATGATCCCTTTTCTGCGAAGGATCTGTTATTTTGCTAAAATATCGACCTCTTATTTTCTTATCAAATTTTAATGATCCGAATCATTTAAATGTGTTTAAAACATAGAATTAAGGGTACCCGCAAGAAATCAACTCAAAAAACATATCGGGAAGAGTTTGATCTAAGCAATTTTTTATGAATACTTACAAGAACAGTTTTATGAAAAATTACTTGGATAAAGCTATTTCCGGTAACATTTCGAATTGATTTCTCGCGATTATTCTTAGAAACATGCTTTAAACACATTGATCTGTTCGGATCATCAAAATTTGATCAAGAAAGGAGAAATGAGCTCAAAAAATATCGAGAAGAGTTTGATCCAAATAGTTTTTCATCAATGTTAAGAGGAAGAGTTTTATGAAAAATTATTTGGATCGAGTCCTTCTGGGCATCCTTAAAATTAAACATGTTTTAAATACATTAAACGGTTCAGATTATTAAAATTTGATAAAAAAAGAGATGTCTGCATTTTAACAAAATGAGGAATCCCTTATTAAAAGTTTTATGTGGTAAAATACACTCACCTTCCCTTAGGTTTCTTACAATTGCAGAGACCTCCTCTGTTTTTGAAACTATTATACTCTTACCGCTTGCTGTTAGTTGCTGTTAGAAAATGGTTAGTTTTTTATGAGATCACCATATTAACTATATCTAAGACACACAATTTTTTTTTTTCTCCTCAGCTCACTAAATGTATGTAATGTTTTCTATTTTAGTTACATTTTTTTGCAAATGCATTAGTTGATTGTTTCTTTATCAATGTAATTTTTTTTTCCAGTTATGAACATGTCATTTAGTACCAGAAGCGTCATTAGGGTTAGGAGCAAGATGTGCCATTATGGGACAAATGCTAATATTTTTGTTTATTGATGTAAATTATTTTTATTGATGGTCATTGTAACGATCCGCTCCTGCCTTGTACAATACTATTTGCTTTGGTTGTCCAAACTCCATGGACTTCCCAATAGGTCACTCATTCTTAGATTGCTCTATGATGAGCACGCTTAACTGTGAAGTTTCAATGGGTTTTGGTACCCTTTTGGTTGCCCAAACCCTATGGACTTTCCAGTAGGTCACTCATCTTTGGATTGCTTAAGGATGAGCACACTTAACTGTAAAGTTTCAATAAGTTTTGGCACCTTCACTACTTTTTGAAAGGTCTTGTACAAGGAAGATTCATAATCTTATAAATACCATTGAACTTACATCCACCAAGCGGTGTGAGAACTTTGACCACCCATCCGGACGTCCCACTGAGACATCATCTCCCGAACGTCGGCCTCACAGTTGGTACCATAACCTGGCTGGGGTGTCATAGTCATATCGTCTTCTAATACAAGAAGCGTCCTTAGGAACAAAATGTGTGAGTGTGTGTATTATATTTTGTTTCACGATTTTTTGTTATTTTATTCTTCACGACGACAGGATCAAAAAATCATAAAAATATGAATTGAAATTGAAACAAATCTGATAAGATGATGCTAAATATACTTCAGACAGTGAAAAATTATATTTTAAAATACATGTAAAAAAATTTAGTTCTGTAGACAACATTCACGATGTAAAAAATTCAAGTACGATGAATTAATAATGTATATGTATTTTTCATAGATAAAATACATGTAAAAAATAAAATAAATCAAACACATAAAGTATTCATTATAATTACTCAGATATAATATATAATTAAAATTACACAAAATTTAGTTTAAAGTTCTAAATAACAAAGAAATAGTATGTTAAAATTAAGTTGCATTAACTGTTTTTTAACAAACTCAAGAAATTTTTTTCCTTAATAAATATAATAGGTTAAGATGTATATATTTTTTCTATTACATAAAATATATAGGATGAAAAAATAACGATACTCATTAAGAAAAAAGTTTTTTTTATAAAATTAAATAATATTTAAGATGCATAAGTAATTATACAAATTGACTAATATGACTCAAATTGAATTAGATTCATTATTTAAAGCTCGAATAAGAGAAAAGAATTGAAACATTAAAGAAAAAATAATTAAAAGTCATAATAATTATTTTATGATGTAGGCTAAAATATATGTGTTTTTATTAGGTAAAATATACATAGAAAGTAAAACTATAATAGATACATTAAGTGGTAAATATAATTTCTGTAAGAAAAACTATTTATCAAAATATAATATGCATATTTATTTGCACAAATTTGATCAAAAAATAAATAAAGTTCAATATAATAAATATAGTTATATAACACACATATATATCATATGTAAATATCGTTTCACAATATATTATACACACACACATAAATAGACTACATATAAACAAAAAAGAGAAATAAAAAGACTAATGAGCGTATTTTTGTCTTTTATGCATCGAAACTAACAGTGTTTGTAAGAAGAGGGAATTGGTTAAGTAATTTGTAAAGTATGGGAGGTCATTGCCTTTTCTAAAACCTTAGAGGTGGTCCCTGCATTTGTTAGAAACCTCAGGAGATGTATACATATATACATATATGCATATATATACGTATATATATGTATGTATATATGTATATTTTTCTTCTTATTATATCATATCTATCATATCTCTTTCAAAGTTGTTATAGTTACTTCCTAAGTGATAAAGTTTCTAACTGATGGCAATAAAATGTTGTCCATTGCCATTGTTTTGTCATTTCAAAAAGAAAATAGCCAACCACATCTTTCGAGATTGACATCAATCAATTACAGATAGACCCATGAGCGAGCCATTTCTGAATAAAATATTAAATATAGTGAGGATTATTTGATGTTAGTAATTTTTCATGTAATTTTTTGTCACTTTTGTCTTTTTTCTTATTTATTTTTACGAGAGAATAAAAAATCCAAAAAATTTGTGTCCAAAAAAAAAAAATTTAAGATAAGACGACGTACGCTAAATATACTAAAAGTAGTGAAGAACTAACTGTCTTTTTCAAAATTTTTTGGCGGTTAGTAATTGTTTTTGATACTTTTGGTTATAACTTTGTAATCTTTGAATTCCTTCCTATCACGCCCTCAATTTTCGAAGAAATAAAAATATACGAAATTATCTAATAATCTCACATATGATACGCTAACCATTCCAAATTTCAATTCATGACAAGTCAATAAGGTGTTACGATGATGCAACGCTCAAAATACGTCATCATGAATCAAAGACTTTTCTCACTGTTTAAGTTTTAGAGATATTTCCAAATATTAAATGCCCAAAGCAGAGTTATAATAAATCTTCCAAAAAATAAGTTTAAAAGATGTTGGACAACTCCATGAAGCAGCCCACAAAAGTATGCACACAATCAAGCATGCCATGTCCCTCGATCCACTACTTGTGATTGGTACTTGAAACGAAAGAAGTGGTGAGCTACAAGCCCAGTAGGAACATCAATACCAATTATATATATTTGTGTGTGTGTGTGTGTCATGAGAGAATGAGTCAATTGAATTCAAAAGAATTAACATATTTTTAAGGTTTATTATTATGTGTTTCAGAATTTTGGTTGAGGCCCCCAAGCCCGGGGACTTATATTTTGTTATGCACGTGTTGTGATGTGTGGTTTATTACATGGAAACCCTTGATGGGTTAGAAATCAGATTTTTTGGGTTTAAGGGAGAATAGCCTTAGAATACTCTTATTCTCTCATACGTCTCTCTCACTCTAGGTTTGCTCCCACTTCTCTCTAGCACTATCGTTGATTTGCTTCACCATTTCTTAATTCCTTTGGGATATAGTGTGTCCCAACCTTGCTCTATCCATAACGGGAGACGGATCGCGATTTGGAGCTCGGGAGCTTAGGATTTGAAGCTTGGAAGCTAGGGTTTATGCCTCTTCACTAAAGTTTTCGATTCAAAACTTGAGGTAGGGATTTCTAACCTTTGGTATGTATTTTTATGATGTATTTGGACCCCTGTTTCATGTTTAATTTGAGTTTAGAGGTTGGTATTGTTGGTTGGAGAAGTTTGGAGAAAACTGTCAAAATCGCATATTAGAAAATCGCCCGAGCGTCCGGACGGAAAGTAGGGTGTCTGGACAGAATTTACAGAAGTGAAATTTGGTTTTTTCGAAGGGGAGCATCCGGACGGAATGTAAGGGAGTCCGGACGGTCGTCTGGATGGA
The DNA here is from genome assembly GCA_014822125.1 of Arbutus unedo. Classification (NCBI taxonomy): domain Eukaryota; kingdom Viridiplantae; phylum Streptophyta; class Magnoliopsida; order Ericales; family Ericaceae; genus Arbutus; species Arbutus unedo. The sequence goes on along the minus strand of JABCMJ010025632.1, from coordinate 14,652 downwards.
CCAGGCAATTTTGGTTCAATTTTTTATTTTCGTTCTATTTTGCTTCATGGTTCACCTTTTTACCTTATTTCTTCAACCGATGAGTGGTTTATATCATTTTACTTAGCTATGTTGTTTGTGGAGTGTTTAGCCGTGCGGGCATAGAGCTATGGGGGCTTTCTATGAACATCATCTATGTTGTTTGTTGTTTGTGGTTTATATCATTTTACAAAAATTTGTTTTCCCTTGCCATAAGATTGAGACTTCGTCTAGAGAATTTTGATACGTGATACTATTGTCCTTTGACTTGATATTTGTTAGGAAGTAATTTGTCGGATTGTGAGTAGTTGTAATGCATTGACCCGATGTGATGTCTAACCTCCGACGGGAGACGTGCTAGATTGATGCATCTTTAGTTCTTATTTTTGAAAGATGTAAAGTAATTCCTCTTTTGTTAGATTGATATATTGAAATCTAAATTGCTTTGTAATATTTGAACTTGCTATTTTTGGATAAGTGGGCCGGGAGTGCCCTTTTTTGTTATAATATTTTGAAACGCGTTATTGAAATTGGAATATGGGAAATCAAGATTTGGGCTTATTATGGATTAATTGTGAAGTTTTATTAATAAATATGAATATTTTGTTTGGACACAAGGGCGTGACACCCTTGCTTCGAACGGCTTCAAGAACTTCGATCCTCCTTCCTCGAGCTTCGAATCAATGATCAACCTCCGGATATGTGTTAAGTAAGGGAAGATGACTCCATATCTCAAAGGGATTTTGATTTGGTCAGCTAGATTTCAAGAAATCTTAAAGAGAAGGGAGAGTGAGAGCTAGATAGAGGGCGTGAAGCTTTCAAAGTGAGCTCACTCTTGCCCAAAAATCTGGTGGAATGAGTATAAGGAGGGTTTTAAAAGACTACAACGCCCTCATCTTACTAAATTAACCAAATTACGCTTTCCGGGTCAAGTCCTACCTCATCCGAGTTTGAATCAAACATTCTATGTCAATAATCCTCATTAATAAATGTCCTGAGAATAATTAAAAACAAGAAAATTTTCAAGTCCTCACATTTACGTTAAGAGAAATGAGTAATCCGAAATTTAACGAAAATTTGATATCATGTCAAAAAAATAACCAAAAAGATAGTAACAATAATATCGATTTAGGTCAAAGGAGGCCTTAGTTACACTCAAACTTCTATTTTTGATAACTACACGCACTCTAACTTGGAGTGTGATCTGAGTAAATGTTTGAGATTTACTTTCTTGCGCTCGAAAAGATATTTAATTTCTTCGTAGAGGTCACCATTCATATTTTATCCCTCTTTTATGTCTCACTTATATACAAAAATAACATTGTTAACTATAATAATATTATTATTAATTACAAAAATCTCATCCACCTTTTCATATCTATCATATTCTTTTTCGTAAAAAAACACTCAAACAAATTCTTATAACTATTCTTTCCTCCATAATAAATTTCTCATTTTGTTATGTATCCTCCTCCTTATTATATATACCATATTTTTAAAAAACAAAATAACCGTAATAAATGAACCGTAATATGAATTATTATGTTCATAATTGCCTCCCTTGTGGGCCCAGTGTTAATTGATTGATGGTGATCTCAAGACTCAAAATATGTGGCTTGATTTTTTCTCCCTAAAAGGTCGGAGCTAGAACAACGTTGTTTCTCATTTTCGTCCTCTTTATTTTCTAGCTACGCGAATCACTCCCATGAATCCCATAACAACGAAGTAGGCACAAATAAAAAACCTTTTTTCATCAAAATAAAAAAAGTTGACTGCGATCGCGAGACCATCATGGCCAGATAATTGGGGAGGGGACACATGTTGAAATGTTATTAGAACACCTAGTACCCGAGTGCGGACCTAGTGCTATAAATTACAGACACCCTTGTCGAGTCAACGAGGATTTATTATTTATTTTTTCACTAGAAGAATAGGCTTGTGTTTGAGAGATAATATTCTTAAAGACAAAATCTTTGGACGCAGTCAGATCAGATGTTGAGGCAAAGCCAAATAGAGTGGTTGCGAAAAATGATCCAATTCCATAAGATTCAATTCCGTAAGTATACATTTGGTTATTTTGATTCATGTAGCAGCTTGAGAAAAATGACCTCATAGAATATGTCAAGTTCTTTTAGAGGATGACTCTATTAGAATTCACCAATCCCAATAACAAACTATCCGGACTTGAATAGTTGAATGTTCCTATAAGAAGAGCAAAATTCGTTAGAACATTAATGCTTACAAAAAAAAAAAATGATAGTATGATACGATCACGTGACCACAAAGACATTTTATTTCAAGGAGAGTCAAACTTACAACTTTATTATAGACATACATTCACATACATTCCCACAGAGAAAACATGAAAAAATGTTCCCCATCATTGGCGTTTATTTGAGGAAACTGCGGATGAATTCTGTAATTGACATGCCAAAAACAATGAAGCCCAAACAAAAAGCTATGAACGTCCACGGAGAAGCAAAGTATGTACGTCTCAAGTGTGCCATATTCGTTGGCCAACAACGCTTACTATACTCGGTGGCTTTGTTGCACGTGTCAGCAAAAAAGAACTCTCCTAATATAGTTTCCTTGCATAGCTTGTTGAACAGGTCGGTGGCATCCTCGCTGGCACCCAAACAGTTATGCAAGACTCTAGCTCTTTCGAGCCTTTCGACGTCTTTCTCAGAGTTCACGAGCATGTCCATGAGGTATGCGTAGGATGTGAAGTGCTGCGAAACCCCAGGGCAACACTGTTCAAAGGCAATGAGATTTCTAAGGAATGCCTCTGTGGGGTCATATATTCCTAGAGTGGGGATTTCAAAATGGGCCCTACACCACAACCTAAATATGCCTTGAGGTTCAGTGAACTTGACATTGAATAGATCCCTTCCGGTACCAGGTACAAACTTGACTCCTGCATAGTCGAGGTTTGATGCAGAAGGCATGAGTTCACTAAGGTCTGTCTTCTTTGTTTGTTGACGAGGAAGATGGTCCTGATGTAATTTGTGGAGGATATGGTAGTAACTACCACTACTACTTAGAACTTCTTCTTCTTTAGGATTTCTCGTTCTGTTGCCAAAAACCCAGAAGACACAGTCACTTGGCGAACCACAATTAGTTGTCGTCGTGCTGCCTTTAGATTCGGAATTGTGTGATGGACTCATCATGTTGCCAAAGTACGAATGAGCAAGTTCATGGAGCGTTTGTTTATTGGGATGATTTGGGATCTTATCAATGGTGAGGTTGAATAGTTTCTCAAGCACAAAGTAAGGAATTTGGTTCTCAAGAAGTAGCAAGTCCAAAAGGACGGTATTGGCAGTCAAAATGCTATCATAAATAGGATCCCTCATTTCTTGTTTGTTGTTGCTTTTTATGCTCTCTTGTACTGCCAGAGGCAGCCCAATTCTATTCCAGGCCTAAAAACATAAAAGTTCACTAAGTTAATAGTGCTTATTGTGGTGCTCAAAATGTTTTTTCATAAAAAAAAAGAATTTTGGAAATATCCAAATGTAATAACTAATGACCACTATGTATCGTTCAATAGTCCCTTTATGGTTACACCGCGAGAATGGTTGTTATTTAAAGTCTTGATGCATATTGATGTAACGCATTTATAGATACAATATTAGAAATCATGGAGGAATCCTAGGCGAGCACCTAAGTTTACCTGTGTGTTGCCACTATCTCCTCCATGCATGGGCTTTCCTTCTTCTTCTTCTTCTTCTAAGTTTGCATTCTTAAGGTAGTTTCTGTAGAGAAGTTCAATGATGAAGCAACCATCCACCAACAACATTTCCTCATCCATCGTAACTTCTTCTGCGTAGCACTTCTTTGCATCGTCTATCGACAATTTCATTTCCGCTACACATTCTTTTAATACCGTATACCATTCGAGATTAGTTACTCCTTCAGTCATTCGAAGAAGTAGGTCATTGGTGTAGCTCATTTTGACGTATTGCATAGGAGTTTTGAGGTGCTTATCATTGTGGTGCAATGGGCCGATAGAAATGAGGCGAGGGGTATAGGCGCTTTCCTTCATCTTTCGAAGCTCTTCGGGCACCTTGTAGATGGAAGCCAAAGCGAAGAAGGATTCGGTTTTCTTGGCACCTTCACCGATTTTCACAGCAATGGTCTGTGTAAGGCTCTGAAGGTGAAGGTCTTGCTCTGATTCAATCTCTTGACTCATTTTCTTTTGGGTGGAATTGCTTTTGATCAATGGAATCAGCAAGCAATTATTTGGTTATACTGGTGTTGTGTTTTTGCTGGAATCTATATATATAGGGTCACCATGGTACCAAATTCACGTGGGTTTGATATTCTTTGAGTAAATCAATGATATTCCACATGTACTTTCCAAGGTATTGGCATCATCAACAATGCTATCACATTAAGTTGTTTTTTGAGAGAATAAACTTTATTAGACATTTTGTATGATTAATTTTGTAAATAAACTTTTCATTAATTAGACATTTGGTCAGATTAATTTTTATTAGTAAAGGAATTGCTTGAGAAGTGGTTCTATGTAAGAGCAATGCTACGGTCCCAGAAATTGGACCAATAATTTTTTTTCAAATTAAAAAATAATGGTCATGATTCACTTGGATTAATAGGATTACAAGTACAAGTGAATCATGACCATTAATTTTTAATTCAAATAACCTTTCTTAATCCAATTTTGGATACCGTAAATTTTTCCTATAAGTAAGAGCAATGCTACGGTCCAAAAATTGGACCTAGACCAATGGAAACTGGAGGGCATTGACCAATCCTGTCAATCGTAGCAACTTGCATTGTATTGTAAAATTATTTTTTTAATCGGTAAAGAAAATTTTTATCAAACATTGAAACAATAATTATAAAGATTTTGAACAAGCAGGTCGACATCACAACCTCGTTCGCAGGTGCTGAAAAACACAGTGAGATGGAAAGAAAGTTATGCTACGACCAAACACTCGAATCGCAACTATGTTGACACTCGAAAGAATGATAATCACTTGGTGCTTAAAGATCTAATTAAGAGACAACGGAAATTGGCAAAGTATCAACCAAAAAAAGCAACATGGCTGGACATAAGTAGTCTACAAGACAAAGGGCATATATCCTATTGCCAATACAAAACTCCTCGAAAAATCAAACTTGCAAGATAAGCTTAAAATAGAATATATAAAGCATGGACAACAGTATTTCTAAGACCAAAAGTTATAACACTAAACTAGAACATCAAAACATAAGAAGCATAAGAGAGAGTAGTGATGGATCCAGAATTTTAACTTGGAAGTGTCACCATCAAAATAAGTTTTGCCTTGACTTACTATTAAATCTAAAAAAAAAAAAGAATTCTTGCCTTGGGTTACTGTTAAACCTAAAAAAATTGCGATCACAACAGAAGCGGACTCATGCTTTTCTTGCCTTGCCTTGGCTTATCCCAAATCAAACACTTTATTGCCTTGGTTTACTGTTAATCCTAAATACAATTTTTTTATGGACCATGGGGATGTCACGTGACACCTCCCCCTCTCCCTGTTGAGTCCCCCCCTAGATAAGAGGATCCAAGCTTTGGCCTGCCCAGAATAGGATCACCAAACCTCAAACAGTAGCAAGATGAGTATAGATGTGAGAAGTCCAAAATTAAACAAACTTAAAACACCAGCAGTAGATATTTGAAACATCAGTACGTGACTAAATAAGATTCCTCAGACCATCAAACATACGATGGCCAAAAAGAATAACCAACAGACACCATATTGCCTTGATCATTGCTTTCGAAGTGGACTGAATCCCTTGCAGTAGATGTAGTCTTGAACGATGAAGTATTGTGAGATCAGAGTACCATTGGCCATACAACATGAACTGCAATCCTGAACTTAGTCATATCCACAATTTCACTGAAGTCCAAAGGTTTATTGTTGAAGATTAAATTGTTTCTTGCTTTCCATAATGACCATATTACAGCATAAAGTGTGCAGTCCCAGCATGCCTTTTTTTCAACTTTCTTTGCTGCTTCATAGATATCCACCATGACACCAAACCTTTCACAGATTGAGGGCATACCCAGGTTAGATTCCACAAGTGAACAATGCAGACCACACCATGATGAATGATAGTGAAATAGTAAATGGATTGGGGTTAGGGCTATCTCCTTTAGCCAAGACTGCTCCCAAAATAGAGTGTTGTGCCTAGAATTGACCCTTTAAACAGAAACCTTGGTTGACCACTTGAGTAAAGATGCCCAGACTGGTGGTGTTACCCACATAACAAATGTCTTTCCACACCTAAGAAAGGGGAAAGCCATTAGAGACATAAGGTAGCCATGATTAATGACTCTGTAACCCATACTTCTTGGCTATAACTTTCATCCATAATGACTCCTTCTCTCTATCGTATCTCCACACCATTTTGCATGCATTGATAAAGTTATGTTCCATCAGTCTTTTAATCCCCACGCCTCCATACTTCTTTCCCCTTAGTGAGTTTTTCCATTTGAGTAGATGCATAGCCTTTTTCCTGACAATCCTCTCCAAAAAAAAAGAACTTTGGATCCTTTCAATTTGTTTAGCAACTGCCTTTGGAAGTTTATAGGGGGGCATGAAATAGATAGGCTGGATAGTGTTGATTTAACGAACGTTAGTCTACCAACTGCTGATAAATGCCTACTCTTCCAGGATGAGAGTTTCTTCGAACAATTATCCAAGATAGGTTTCCATTTTTTGACTTTGGTAGCATTTGTCCCCAGTGGTAGTCCTAGGTAAACCATAGGTAATTTTTGAGATTTGCAACCACAAGATGAGGCCAAAGCCATAACTTCTGAATCAGTCATGCAAATGCCACAAAGGACAGACTTATGAAATTTATCTTAAGGACAAAAAGTATTTGAAAACATCTCAGTACACCCTTTTGATATTCATCAATTCTTCCAAGCTATATATATATATATATATATATCACAAAAAATCATGGCATCATCGGCAAACCGCAAGTGAGATACTATCTCCCCATTGTACCCCACTTTAACCCAAGAGATTTGATTATACTCTTTTGCCCTCTCTAGCATTTGAGTGCCTCAACTACCATATTGAATAGAAAAGGGGATATAGGATCCCCTTGCTTGGCACCCCTATTGATTAGAATAGACATGGAGACAAATGAAATACAAGCTCTAATCCATGAAGACCATTTTTCCCCAGATCCCAATTTAGAAAGCATATCTAATAGAAAAGACCAACTCACAGTGTCATATGCCTTTTCAAAGTCAAGTTTTAAGATTATGCCTTGTTGATGAGATACTTTCTGGTATGAACGATTTCATTAGCAACTAAGATTTATCAACCATGAAAGCAGCCTGTCAACTCCCAATGATGTAATGCATGACTTTCTTTAATCTATTAGCAATGACTTTTGATAAAACCTTGTAAATACTACCCACTAGGCTTGTGGATCTATAGTCATTGAAAGAAGAGGGGGATTGAACCTTTGGGATTAGAGCCAAAAAGGAGAGTTTATACCTTTGGTGTAGATGCTGTTGTGCTAGCTAGAATTGGTGGAAAAATTCCATGGTGTCAGGTTTCATAAACTTCCATGCCTTCTTGAAAAAAGAAAAGGTGAAACCATCGGAGCCAGGAGCTTTGAAAATGTAAGTGTCATTCATTGCTACCACCACCTCTTCCACCCCAAATATTTCCCCAAAGGATGCAGCCTGGGAAGAATTCAGTTTTCTTAGAAAAGTCCCCCCTAAGTACGGGTCTGTTATGCTCTATTTCCTGAAACTTTTTTCTGTAGAAGTTCACTGCTGCCTCCTTAATTGATAGAGGGGATTTAAGGAGTTATCCCAATCTTTAATAGCCCCTATTTGGTTCCTCGTATACCTTATTTTGGCAGCCAAATGGTAAAACTTTGTATTTCTATCCCCACTCTTCAACAAGGTGGATCTGCTTTTCTGTCTCCAAAAAACTTCCACTTGTTTAGAAAACCTAACCCATTCATTCCCCTTTAATTTTTGATCTCTCTTCCTTCTCTGTCTCAGTTAATGATCGAGATTCTCTGAATTCTGATAATGTCCAGATTATGTACTACTCTTCTGCCTTCCTCAGATTCTGGTTAATGTCCCCAAAAGTGTCCCTGTTCCAAATTTTTAGTTTAACCTTAACATGTTGTAACTTTTTTAATAAAATGAAACCTGCCCAACCAGTTGCCCTGCAACTCTGCCATGCTTCAAGAGCCACTTTCATACAACCTCTATTTGATTGCCACAACAACACATTGATCTGAAGTTCACACACTTAGTTAATGTGGCTATGAAGGAACTTGAGACACTACATGGCAGAGCTCCAAGAGCACTGAATATTTTTTCACATAAAACGTGTATCACCCAATATGTACCTAGTAGAGAAACACATCCTCCCTCTTGGACAGTAAAAACTTGAGGAGAAAATAAACAACTAGACCACAATGTACTGATTCTCTAACTGATTGACATCAGTAGATACAGACTGACCACGAAAGCCAAGAATCCTATGCTCAGCCCTTTGCAGTTTGCACCTTTCATAAGCTAGTGCTTCCTTTGCTTTAGTTTCTACTATCCCTGTGAGTCCCAAAGAGACTGGGTTCCAAAAGTTTTGAGGTCTGCACCACCCTACTCTAAATTGGACCCAATGGAAACTACAAGGGGTCCGAACAAGCATGTCACCTTGAAATGTTTCAAAGCAACTGCTCCAAAATCTTTTTCACAGTCGGATCAGATGTTTAGGCTAAGCCAAATAGATTACGCTTGAACAGGTTGAACTACGAGACTGGTTAGTAATATGTTATAAGATTCAATTCCATAAGTATTCATGTGGTTATTTTGATTCGTGCAGCAGCTTGAGAAATGATCTTATTGACTATATCAAGTTCTTTTAGATGATGGATCGGTAAGAATTCATCTATCTCAGTAAAACCGATCCAGGCTTGAATGTTCCTATATGAAGAGCTAAAATGCTAGAACATTAGTGCTCATAAGAAAATGATAGTATGATACGATCACAAGGCCACAAAGACATTTTATTTCAAGGAGAGTCAAACTTACAACTTTATTAGAGCCATACATTAACATACATTCCCATAGAGAAAACATGACAAAATGTTCATGATCATTGGCGTTTATTCGAAGAAACTGCGGATGAATTGGGTAATTGACATGCCAAAAGCAATGAAGCCCAAACAGAAAGCTATGAACGTCCACGGAGAAGCAAAGTATGTACGTCTCAAGTGTGCCATATTATTTGGCCAACAACGTTTACTATACTTAGTGGCTTTGTTGCACATTTCAGCAAAAAAGAAATCTCCTAGTACAGTTTCCTTGCATAGCCTGTTGAATAGGTCAGTGGCATCCTCGCTAGCACCCAAATAGTTACGCATGACTCTAGCCTTTTCGAGCCTTTCGATGTCTTCCTTAGAGTTCACGAGCATGTCCATGAGGTATGCGTAGGATGTGAAGTGCTGCGAAACCCCAGGACAACACTGCTCAAATGCAATGAGGTTTCTAAGGAATGTCTCTGTGTAGTCGTATATTTCCAACAAGGGGATTTCAAAACGGGCCCTTTGACACCACCAGAATGGGCCTTGAGGTTCACTAAAGTTGACCGTGAATAGATCCGTTCCGGTACCTAGAACAAACTTGACTCCTGCATAGTCGAGGTTTAATGCAGAAGGCATGAGTTCACCAAGGTATAGACTCTTTGTTTTATGTTTATAACGAGGAAGGTAATCCTCATGTAATTTGTGGAGGATATGGTAGTAATTACCACTACTACTTGGAACTTCTTCTTCTTTAGGATTTTTCATGTTGTTGCCAAAAACCCGGAAGACACAGTCACATGGGGAACCACAATCAGTTGTCCTTGCACTACCGTTAGCTATGGAATTGTCATATGAACTGATCATGATCTTGTTGCCAAAGTACCCACGAGCAAGTTCATTGAGCGTGTTTTTATCAGTATGATTTCGGATCTTATCGATGGTGAGGCTGAACAATGTCTCAAGCACAAAGTAAGGAATTTGGTTCTCGAGAAGTAGCAAGTCCAGCAGGACCGTGTTGGCAGTCAAACTACTACCACGAATAGGATCCTTCATTTCTTGTTTGCTGTTGCCGTTTATGCTCTCTTGCAAGTCCAGAGACGACTCAGTTTCACTCGAGGCCTAAAAAACATAAAGTTCATTAAATTAATAGTGCTAGTTTTGTTCAAAATTATTGTTTCCTACTTTTTGAAATGCAAATTACTTTTAAATTTGTCATCAGAGTTTGGTCGAACAAAAATGCTTGGAATTGTTTATATTTTGTAATATAATTGATCCCAATTATAAGTTATATACCCAATATGAGAAGAATGCCTGTTTGACCAAGGAGAACACAAATAAGTTTTTGAATTTCTTTCAATTTTGTTTTGAGTATCGTGGCCAAGGATTTAAATTGTGGCTGCTACACAGCATATTGAGCTCTACGTATCGATTTTTTGATCCTCCGATTTTATTATACCATGGTATTGGTTGATTGAAAAAACAAATGCGTATCGACCGATTTCAAGTAGTATATACTTTTTTAATTTTTAGAATGGTTCACAGCCGCTACAACAATTACTCAAAAATATTTTTTAATAAAAAAAGAAAAGAAAAGAATTTTTAAAAATCTCAGACTGTGATAACTGATGCCTACTAAGTATCCTTCGGCAGTCTCTTAATGGTTACACCGTGAGAATGATTGTGTGTCTCAATATTGTTATTTAAAATCTTGATAGAGGCATATTCATGCAGAATGTTTTTATAGATACAATATTAGAAACCATGGAGCAATCCTAAGCGAGCACCTAAGTTTACCTGTGAGTTGTAGTTTCTGTAGAGAAGTTCAATGATGAAGCAACCATCGACCAACAACATTTCTGCATCAAGCACATCACTTACTTCTTCTGCATAGCATTTCTTTGCATTGTCTATCAATTTCTTCATTTCAGATACACATTCTTTTAATACTCTCGACCTTTTTTGTTTGGCTAATTCGAGATCTGTTACTCCTTTAGTTAGTCGAAAAAGTAGGTAATTGGTGTAGCTCATTTTGACGTATTGCATAGGAGTTTTGAGATGCTTATCGTTGTGGTGTAGAGGGCCGATAGCAATGAGACGAGGGGTGTAGGCGCTTTTCTTCAGCTTTCGAAGCTCCTTGGGCACCTTGTAGATGGAAGCCAAAGAGAAGAAGTATTCAGTTTTCTTGGCACCTTCACCGATTTTTGCATCCATGGTCTCTGTAAGGTTCTGAAGGTGAATGTCCTCCTGCTCATTTTCAATCCCTTGACTCATTTTTCTTTTGGGTGGAATTGCTCTTGACCAATGGAACCAACAAGCAATGACAGCCTCCCTACTGGTATCTATATATAGGATCCATGGTACCAAATTCATTTGGTTTGATATTCTTTGAGTAAATCAATGATCTTGCACATGTACTTTTCAAGGCATTGACATCATCAACAATGCACTCATATTAGGTCATACAATAGAGTAGTTATTCAGTGCCCTTCGGACACCCTCACCTTCACTTGATATTAATTCGAAATCCCTCCCCAACCACACGTTGATGTATATATAGTTCATACATTTAATTAATGTGATGGTGAAGGAACTTGGGACACCACATAGCAAAGCTAGCTTTGAGAGGATTGAATAGTTTTATTTACATAAAACATGTATCATGCTAAAGCATCGTAATTACTTAATTTAAAGAGCTTGGAACCTTAATGCTCTTCGCATTCTTCTATAGCACTTTGTTTTCTCATTGACAATGCTATAAGATACTTTACAGAATAGTAAGTATAGAACAAAATATCAATTTAATCTCCTTTTCTAAGACTTTGTGAAAAATTGCTTGGCAATGAATATTGGAATAATGCAAATAATTTTGAGGAGACAGTTCTTGGTGAAGGAAGCTCCGAGTTTTCTAGTTATTGGATAACCCAAAATTGACGCTAGTAATAAAAGGCATTGTAATATATGAATTAGACGGTTGAAAAAAGTAAAGTAGTTGTTTCTTTAGAGAGACAAAGACAGAATAAACTTTATTAGACATTTTGTAAGATTAATTTTATAAATAAACTATACATTAATCCATTTAGAATGTGGTATTTATCAATTTTTTTTGGTTCTTATGTAAAAAATTTTGTAATTTTTTATTTTTCGTCAATTTTTTTTTATTGATTGGTTCATCTCAATAAGAGCTTTCAGAAAAGTTATAAATAATGGGTCAAATTTGAAAAAAGTTTAGAAAAAATAAAAATAAATAAAAACAGATTTTTTTTAATTTATTCGTCGTCTTTAGTGATTTTTTTTAACTAAGATAAAAAATAAATTAAAATAAATTAGTTAGGTGAGAGAGAGTACACTTTAGAAGATTAATTTATATTAGAAATGGAATTGCTTGAGAAGTGGTTATACATAAACCAATTGCTTCATTTGCTTTAGGTTTCAGTGGTCCTATGAGTATCATAGCTGGTGGGTCCCGTAGTACTGGACGAATGGAAACTGGAGGGCATTGACCAATCATATCAATCAAAGCTCCATCAGACTTGCATGGTATTGTAAAATTATTTTTTTTATTTTTTTGTTAATTGGCCAAGAGAAATTTTATTAAACATTAAAACAACAATTACAAAGATCCTCAACAAGCATGTCGGTATCACAACCACCAAACACTCGAATTCCAACTAGGTTGACACTCTAAAAAACGACAATCACTAACAACTTAAAGATCTAAAGAGACGCAGGAGATTGACGGAGTATCAACTAAAAAAACAACATGCTTGGACATAAGTAGTCTATAAGACAAAAAGACATATATCCTATTGCCTATACAAAATTCCTCAAAAAATCAGACTTGCATGATAAGCCCATAATAGATTATATAAAGCCTCGACAATGTATTCCTAAGACGAAAAGTTATAACACTAAACTAGAACATAAAACATAAGAAGCATAAGGTGAGAGGTTCCAAGTAGATGTGTAATCAGTTTGGTTTCGGTCGATTTTTCAGCATAAAACTTTGAAATCGATCGGTTCGGAGTAAAAATTACGACAATCGATGCCGACCAAATTTTGGTTTGAACCAACGTCGGTTTTGGTGGGTTTTTTGGTTTTTCCATTTTTCTCGAATGGGCCTTTTTTTTGTTTCCAAAAAATACTTTGGGCCTTAAAAAATTTGTATTCATAATTTTTTTGGACTTATCCATAATTTTAGGCCCAATTGTTGTTTTCACAAATAATGAACACATATACATATATCTACACATATATAGATATATAAATATTGATTCAGTTCAGTTCGGTTCAGTCGGTGTTGTAAAGAAAATTAGAAAAAAACCGAAAAGGAACCGAAAAAAAAGAGGTTTCAGAAATGTAAAAAAAAAACTAAAAAAATTTGGAAAAGGCAAAAATAACACAGGTTTGTTTCAATTTATTTTTTGTTTTTCGTAAATTTTTGAACATAATTTTATACTTTTTAGATTTCTTTTGTGAAGAAGAACTAACAATCTAAAAAAAAGACTGATGAAAACTAACAAATGCAAGAAAAAAATTAAATAAAGATTTAGAAAGAAGAAGAACAAGAGGCCAAATAATTTGATGTCTTCAAATAATTACTTAATTTTATACAGAAATGCTATTAGCAGAGATCTGGCCATCGAACAGTGTAGGGAAACACATGGGCCCCCCACTAAACGATGTTTTGTGAGCAAGTCACTAAATATTTAAAAATATCCAAAACGACGTCATTTTGGATACGTCGTTTTGAAAAAAAAAAAAACTAAATCAAAAGCCTTTATTGCACTGTTCTTCTTCCCAAATTCAATCACCACATCAGATCAGAGCACATCTCTCTCTCTCTCTCTCTCTCTCTCTCTCTCTCTTGCTATGTCGGCTAGGTTCCCAATTGCCGCGCTGATTCATCTGGCTAGCAATCCGGCTGCTATTTTTCGCTCGAAGAGGTAGGGTTTCCGAATTTGGATCGGAAATGCTTCATGTCACGCTCTCGATTTTAAATAAATAAAACATTCACATTTTATATAAAAACCTGCCAATATTGAAAATATACTCCTAAATCATCATTTTTTCGATTCAAAATAGGTTCATAAGATTCCATGTATTACAACTCAAAAAGGGGCACCCCTGGCCCGATAACCAAAATAACCTGTCAAAGTATTACAAGTGTTTTGAATTTGAGTACATGATTCCACAAAAGAAGAAGTTACTTTACATCTTTTTAAAAAATATAAGTCTAAAGATAATGTATAACTCCTATCGTGTCGTTTCTTCAAAACACACATCCATGCAAGTTCAAATCATGTCTCCGAACCCACACCTGAAAGAATGAAAGGGTGAGCTACAAAACCCAGTAGAGATGCCTATACCAATGTTATATGAATATGCAATGATTTAGTATGGTTCATATACTATTCACTATAACACGCTTAATGACAATTAACTCACAAGTCTTTAAGTTACGTTCACAAAATCCCAGAGACAAAATAATAAGCCAACTTGACTAATCAATTCATATTTCTCTTTCCATTCGATTGTCGTATTCCAACTAGCAGATCACCCAATGGTGGCTAGGACTAGCAC